>CM046955.1:93037250-93221513 GCA_025698515.1 Gossypium sturtianum
AGCTGAACTAACTAACTAAACTAATTATATTTATTTGATATTAGAACATATTCAGACTCATTGAGCTAGTTAAGGTGCCAAGGAGCCGAGATAAGCCATCATGAACTAAGTCAGCTTGTAGGAAGGTGCGAATCAAATTAGCCGAAATGATATTTTGTGTTCGGCAACTTCATCTTCCCATACTCAGCCAACGTAACTTGCTACAGCTTCTTGGAACTTCTTAGCACGGGAGCGAGTGATGGGACCTGAGGGCAGCTTCAAAGGTTCAGCTCCAAGCTTGTTGGGCGAGCTCACATCATCTTGTAACAACCACTTCATTTGTAACCAAAAGTCACCTAAAAAGTCACTTCAATTAAGTTGTAACAGCCTTGAAATGTAACAGTTGTAAGCTGAAGAGACACCTTCAATAAACACATTAAAATGAACTTATTAAACACAATTAAACACTAATTAAACTCAAACACATTAAACACTTGACTTCAATAAATGAACTAAAAGTAAAGACATCAATTAATGCAGCAACTAGTTTAATTAAAGAAGCAGAATTAAATAAACTTAAACTCTTGCTCCATTAAATTATCCTAGTAACTAGATTAATTAAATAAGCATCTTATTAAATGAAGTTCAATAAAAACACTTATTAATTAAACTAAGATGAGTTGAATAAATGTCCAACAACTCATTTATTAAACTAAGATGTTTAAATGCATGGTTTGAAATGCAAACTAAATGAACAAATGCAAGACTTAATTTAATGATGCAAACTTAAACTAACATGGGAGTTACATAATGCATGTCATTATTTATGATGCATACTGTAACACCCGAATTTTGGGGCTCGAAGAAGTGGGCCTTGGGCTTGAGAGCATTAGGAAGTCGGTACAAGAATATTTATTGTGCTAAAGGTGGAATAAATGAAGTCTTGTTTCTGTGGTTAAGGGTCCCGAGAAATGTTGGAGAAGTCCTTGGTTCAATCCTGGGCTTTAGTAAATTTTTTCTTTAAGTAGGTAAAGCCCTGGATACTTGGAAGTAGGCCTTTTTAAAATATTGTGTTAAGAAAATGATACAAGGAAGTGAGTGGTCTAGTGGTTGTGGCATCATTAAGGTTGTAAGGGAGCATGGGTTCAAATCTTGGCTCTTGCAATTTATTTTGTTTTTACTTCTAAAGGAACTCTGGACCTTGGGCCTATAGACCTTATACTTAATTAAGGATGTGACATAAGGAGTTGGGACAGCAAGGAGGCAAGTGGCGTATTTGATCAATGAAAGGGGCTTAAGGTCGAGTCCCAAAGTGCAAGCAAATAGTTGTTATTTTACTACATGGGGATGGTAAGAGATGGATTTAGATTCAAACACTTGGAGTTGGTTGAAGGCTTGGTAAAAGAAGGAATTGACTTGGTCATAGTGGTTGGAATTTGATTTTGAATTTGAATGGATGGTTGGAGTAAATCAAGGAGTAATCTAGGGAGGAAATTAGGAGTTGAGCTTGAGGGAATGTGGTAGCCGAATAGGGGGTGTTGATTAGGCTAATTTCAAGCAAGAGCATTAGGAATAGGCATTTCAGCATTTGGAGCATTTTGGGTAGCCTGAATTCTCTTTGGTATTGGAGGTATTTGTTTTGCTTTCTTCTTTTACTGTGATCTGGTTGTTGGGGACCTTTAGTGCATCTTTTCTTCTCCTTTTTGGGTCTCAACTCAAGTGCTTTCTTTTCCCCTCTTCTGTTGATACAATCCTGGTGAGTCGAGTCATATATGAATTTGCCCGATCGTCTATGAAGGAGTATCGTTTGATTTGTTTAAAAGAAAGGTAAAATGGTTATATTTTAGAAAAGGGCAGCAACCTGGAGGTTGAAGAAAAATAGTTGGATGAATGGATTGATGGTTGAAACAAGAAAGAACTCCGTCACGGGCATGCCCAAGGCCTCCAACATTTTGTGAACTAATGAGCTCGGGTCATTGAACCCAAGTGCCGTGGAGCTAGTGTGCATCTTGGTGCACTTCCAAATTGAGTCGGATTAGCTCATTCGAGCTCAATTTGAGCTCACTCGAGCTCACTTTAGCTCATTGAGCTCAAATTAAGTCTTTAATTTATTAAAATTCCTACAGCAAATTAAATATGTCTAAATAATTAATTTAGTGTTGGATTTCATTTGTTTAAGCTTAAATTAATTTTGTCACATTTTATTACATGTTTTTAAGTAGTTTTAAAGTTAAATTAAATGTGCAGTTTTTTTGGTTTAAATAGGGGGCTCAGAAATTCAAAGTGTCCTAAATGGTGTCATTAAGTTGTCTAAAACGTCCATTAATGTGTCATGGTTATGTTTAATTGTTATTCAACTTATTTGGCTTGATTTAATATGCATTCATTCCCTTTGTAGGTACACCAGAATGTACATGAAGCATTAAAGAGATGCATGCACCTAGGTGCACTGTATGTGGCCGAATGCATGAAGGAGTTTTTCAGCCAAGTTACATGCATGGGCTGGTGAATTGCATGGGACGGTTCATGTATGAATTAAAGCAAGGCAAGGGAACATACATGAATGACCAGGTTCATGAAAGAATGTTCATCCATTGGTGTCTTCAAGGTGCAGTAGAATTGATGCAAGATTCATGCATATTAGGTTCAATGTATGGACGGCATTCAATGGACACATGCATGTGGGACGTTCATGCAAAGTAAGCTGCTGATTGTTCATGTAATTGAAGGTGCATGGACCATATTTATGGACAAATTGGAAGATAAATGCATGGGAAATTTGTACATGTACCAACCAGCATCTAGAACAAACTATTCTTCTTCCATGCATGAATATTCTGCCATTTATTAAGGTGCAAGGACGTTGGCCACAAAGGAGTGTGAATTTTACACAATCAATTCAAGTATTCTAGCATATTAAAGCCTCATTTGGCCAAGGGAGATGTAGGAGTACTAAAGGGCTGCACATTCATGGCATTATGGCTTTCTTCAAAGGCTAAGTGTGCATGAATGCATCAAATGAAGCAACATGATGTTTCAACCAATTCATGCATTCATCCTTCAAGTTCATTTGCTTAATTTTGAAGGTGCCTTTTGATATTACATTCAGCTGAACAAGACCCATTTAATTGAGTTCATTTAAGCTCAAGGACGCACCTAGACAAGTGCATTGCACTCTTCAAGCTCCAAATTGTTCAAGTTCATTAGCCCTTCTAGAAACCGACCATTGGGCTCCAAATTAGCTGAATTTAGCTCCAGCACTTTAGTGTTTTAATTCTGGAACTTTCTAGGCTCATTCTAGACTAATTTTACTTAGCTATTAAGTTCCTAAGTTGGCCATTCGGCTACCTAGATTATCACTATAAATAGTTGTTGTTTTCATTTGTAAAAGGTTGTTGAACTTTGATATATTTTATGAACTTATGTTCTTGGAGTGAGTTTTATCTCCTCTTCGTTTTTAAATACGAGTTTGATTCGACTTATCAAGCTTGCTCGTGGCGTCAATCGTACTCTTCCATACCATTATACCATTGGTTCTTACTTCACTAAGTAACGGTCTTTGGTCCATCATCGATTTCCATATTTTCACCTTAAACACTATAGAAATCGGGGTGACACCTTCGAGTGTTGAATCGCTTCTTGTTTAAGTCCTATTCTCCATTTCCACCAAACTATCAAAATATCACCTAACCTTTATCCATCTTCTTTCATCATAAAACCGAACCTATCCTTCTCCATATCCGAATCATTCCACACTTAAACACCTCCATTCCTAACTTAAACCATCTTCTAAACAAATTCACTTAAGCTTAGCAAACTCATCCATATTTTACAGATTATTTCGAAAGGCTTATCTCCTCCTCGTAGATGATTGGGCAACTCGCATACATTTCGACTCTTCCGAGGTGAATTTGTATCATCCGCATCGAGCTACCAAATGAGGATTTTTGACAACGCGACGTGAAGCGAGAATAGGTTCGTGAAGAAATAAAAAAATAAAAAAAGTTCAAAGTTGTAATTTTCATTTCTTGTGTTACATTATATTGTATTTGATGTAAAAAAAGGAGATAAAAAATACGAAAAAAAAAGTGTGAGAAGTTTGAAAGTTTTTTGCTTTGATTTTCATCTCTTCTGATTCTGATCTCAAGACTCTCATTTCCAACCTCCTCATCTTCCTACCCCAACCCTCAAAATTTTTTTTTCCTTCTACCATCATTTGGTATTTCCCTTTTCACCTAACGCCACACATACTTTTGTTTTCTTTGTCTTTAAGCCTCCCCTATACCTGACATCAATCCCTTGTTACCCACTTTGAAGCCGACCCTCAAGCCACAATAAGTCCTTTCAAAACGATGCACGAACTTGCGAGAGCGAGAAAGAGCTGTAGAAGGCACGTAGTGTTACATCAAAGAAAATCCTTATACGAGTAAAACACGAGTGTGAGCGAATTTTCTTTGTGAGTGACTTGTGAGGTTTTTTTTGTGGTAAGGCATTTTAAATTTTGTATTTATTTTCTTTCTTTATAACATTCTTTCTTTTCAGCAATAAACATGTTTCAAGAAGAACTCTCGCCGATGACTTCCAATTTTGGGTGAGCGAAATGGGACCAGATGCTCGAGAAAAGCTAAGTCCAATTCAAAAGCATTTGGACCAAAGCAGAGGAAAAGGTTCGATAAAAGAACACTACAACGAGTCGAGAAATGGAGCGATGACCATCTCAGAGACCCACCTTCGATGATTATTCGAGAAATGAATTCGATATGACTCCCATTCGTCATCAACTTCAAGGTCGAGAGACTTCTACCAAGATTCCTCATCAAGAAGTTCATTATTCGATGATGATGAGAGAAAGGATTATCATCGAGATTAAGATTATTCGTCAAGACCTCACGAGACATCAAGAAGAAAGCTACACAGTACTCATCCATGAAAGATCATTCTGAAGTAGTTCAAATCGTGATTCTTATTCGACAAAGGATTCACAGTGAAGCAAAGCAAAGTTCAAGCCTACTATGGTGATGAACAAGAAGGAAGTATGAGCTACTCTCCGAACGCTTCAAAGAAGTCCCTTTCGAAGAACCTTTCACTAAGAGTAGCAAATGATTTCTATGAGAAAATGACTTCTTTCCTTGAGTCAAACCCATCTCTTTCGATTCTTTTTGTTGTAATCAAAATGAAAAAGAAAAAGAACAAAAAGAAGATGAAAAGGAATTTGAGAGTGAAGAAAAAAGCTTGAAAAGAGAATGAAGAAAGAAAAATTGAAAAAGGCGAGAAAAGAATTGAGACAGGAAAAAGAGTTGGAAAAGATGAGCCAGAAAAAGAGAGTGATTTTCAACTAACCCTTTTGAAATTTGCTCTTCTTACTGTTTCTTCATTTCAGGTTCCCCGATATACCGAAAGATGACTTCCAACTCGATTACTTTCCCGATGAACGACATTTTTATTTGATTGAAAAAGGTAAGGATGAAAGTGAAATTGAACCGCCTACACAGGAAGGTAAGGAAGGTAAGTGCTTGAAGCGTTTGATCTCCACCAAATTTGTCTAATGAATGTGATCATGTGAATGATATCGATCCTTTGCCATCCTCTATCCCTTGTGACATTTTGAATGATGGTAAGACGCAAATCATTTCTTGAAAATCATTGTGTTGCAAAGTATGATGGTGGAGAGACGTAAATCCAACAAGTGCAAGACTCGAGTAAGTATGACGATGAATTCTCTGTCAATCTCAACCTGTTTGATTGTGGTTATAACGATACTTGTTCATTGTTTAATACGGAATCATTGAGTCTTTGTAAATCTGTTTTGAAACATGTAAAGAGTTTTGATCGCTCGATCTTGAGTTTGCACAATTCTTATTGGTTTAACAAGTTTGATTTTACAAAACCATTGCCACATTTTGTTTTAAATAATCAAACGCATGTTTTTAAACCGGGAATATGTTTTATATCATCTGGTAAATCTTGTTGGAAAATCAGGCAAACTCAATTATGTGCAAATAATTCCTATTGTTTTGATTCGTGTTTTTGGAAAAGGTACTTGAAATTTACCCACTTTCATTCAATCTTTATTCGTTCCTAAAACAAATTTTATGGTTGTACTTGAAATTCACATATTATTTGAAAAGGTTGATTCGTGAGTGAAGCCCACGACTACATTTACGATTCCAGGAGGAGCGAAGGTTTGTAATGGTTGAACAAGGTAAAAATGTTCTTAGTCTTTCCAGCGCATCAAGGTAAGTCACTTGAAGACTTTGAGATGTTCTTGTTCTCTTTGGATGAATTTAAAAGTTATGTCACTGATTTTCCTTCCAGAAACACCAAGATCATGATTCGATTGAATGTCCTATTCTCGTTTCTAGATGATCTATCTATTTTGATGTTTGATAAAAGATGCTCGCTTTTTGATAATTGGGATGATGATAAGCTTTGCATCAATGAATCGACTTTTGTGAATCATTCAGATCATGAAATGCTTAATCGTTCCATTTTGCCTGTTCATGTTCTATCTGCTTTAATGATTGACAAAAAGATTCTTGTGTTCGATACTTGTTACAATTCATGTGCGAGTGGTTCCTTATTTCGTACAAAGCAAGGTTTGGATGTTCAACTTCGAGTGCCATATACACTTTCCCCACTACTTATTTGTGGCGAATATATCTATCTTTTGGTGTGCTACTCGCATAATCATCTTATCTTGTGGAATCCAATTAGATCGTATGCATGCTTTGAAGCTTATCCGCTTTTGTTCCAAAATTTTGACAGGGCATTGAACCTTTTGTATGGTAAAGAGCTTATGCCTGTCCGCATGCGATTTATTTGTTTGGTGTTATTTTTATTGGGTTGCAAATACGTTTAAAACATTTCTTGCTAATTCTTGAATTTTCTTTTCAGTGTTGCGATTATCATCCGTCCCGTTTGATCGAGGAAAACTCGAGTCAAAAGGAATTTTGTTGAGAAAATCAACATGTTGATTCGAGGACGAATCATCTTGAAGAGGAGGATGATACGGGCACGCCCAAGGCCTCTAACATTTTGTGAACTGATGAGCTCGGGTCATTGAGCCCAAGTGCCGTGGAGCTAGTGTGCATCTTGGTGCACTTCCAAATTGAGCTGAATTAGCTTATTCGAGCTCAATTTGAGCTACTGAGCTCACTTGACTCATTGAGTTGATTCTTTAATTTTAATGTATTAAATAAATTAAGTCTTTAATTTATTAAAATTCCTACAACAAATTAAATATGTCTAAATAATTAATTTAGTGTTGGATTTCATTTGTTTAAGCTTAAATTAATTTTGTCACATTTTATTACATGTTTTTAAGCCAAATTTAAAGTTAAATTAAATGTGCAGTTTTTTCGGTTTAAATAAAAAATACTAAATTCAAAGTGTCCTAAATGGTGTCATTAAATTGTCTAAAACGTCCATTAATGTGTCATGGTTATGTTTAATTGTTATTCAACTTATTTGGCTTGATTTAATATGCATTCATTCCCTTTTGTAGGTACAGTCCAATGTACATAAAGCATTAAAGAGATACATGCACCTAGGTGCAATGTATGTAACACCCCAAACCCCGCCCAAACATTACGACCGAATTTGGTGTGCTACAGAGAAAACATTTCTTTGAAAACTCCTTTAAACCGGTTTAACTTTTTGATAAAAGATAGTGTCTTGTTTAAAAAGCTTGGTTGAGGTGTATAAAACCCATACTTAGGTTTATTTAAAAATATTTATTAAGTCAAGTTGTTATATATTTTAAATGTACCGATGGCACGATAAAACATTTTATGTACAACTTGAGAAAACATGTGTACTTATTTTAATTTCATTAAATAATTTAAACAAATCATTCAAACATGTAACATAGTAAAATAATTCTAGGAGGCCTTATTACAACTTGATTAAAATAAAACCAACAATTGAATAAAATAAACAAGAATTCAAAGTCCATTAAATTGATTCCATTTGCATGGCCACCTCGAGTCCATCCGGCTCCTCAACCGCCATCTACGAGTCACCTGAAAAATGTTAAAGGAGAAGGTGAGTCACCAAGACTCAATGTGTAACCCTTCCCCAATTTAGTGCAACAACATACACAATTTATAACAAATTAACATGCACTAAATCATGCACCCAACCTAGCCATCCAAACACCTTTCTACCCCAGTGTGGTACCAAACCACTAGTGGTGCCAAACCACCAGTGACTTATAGTCACAAAATCAGTCATATTGTGGTGCCAAACCACCTGGTGGTGCTAAACCACTGGTGACTCGAAGTCACAAATCAAATGATGGGGCCAACCCATCGTGTGATACCAAATCACCGGGCGTCAATCCCATAATATAAACCCGGGGCCAATCCACTATGGTGCTAAGCCACTGGGACGAGACGCTATGAGGTGCCAAACCTGGAGGTGCTAAACCTCTGGTGACCGTAGTCACAATGTGGTACCAAACCACTTTGGTGCCCGTCGACACGAATATCACCGCCCCCTCCTCTCATCAACCCACACTAGTCCATGATATATATATAATGTAATTCATGCCAACATGTATTTAAATCGCATATACCAATTATGCCATGCTTCCCAAAAGCATCAAATAGTAAACTCATACGACAGAGTCTTACCTGAA
Source organism: Gossypium sturtianum (assembly GCA_025698515.1). Taxonomy (NCBI): domain Eukaryota; kingdom Viridiplantae; phylum Streptophyta; class Magnoliopsida; order Malvales; family Malvaceae; genus Gossypium; species Gossypium sturtianum. The sequence goes on from CM046955.1 coordinate 93,045,868, forward strand.
TTATCGCTTATATCGTTATGGTATTAAATCCAAAGCTACATAAACCAGATTTAGCATACACAAACATTTAGCACAGTTAATTAATTATAAAGTGTGTATGTACACACCTATCACCAATGATAGTCCTAAATCCCGAAAAGACAAATCGGCCACACAAGCTTTCCTTGCCCCTAACGCCTTTGAGTACTAACTTTAGTACACGATATACGATTCTACTTCACCTCCAAAAATGGATCCAAAAACCCGAAAGCTTCCTTTGTTCTTGTCGATTTGGCCCTAAAACATCATAGCCAAAATCGGTCACACTTAATACCAATAATATGGTCTTAGGCCGAATACTAGCAACCATATACCCAACTTACCAAATCCCAAAAGCCACTCCTTGCCTTTGAAACTGTCTAAATTCCCATTTACCAAAAGTTAGAATCGGCCTTACTACAAATATCCATGAAAAGGGCCCTTGGCCGAATATCCAATATGACTTACCTTGATTTGTCGCATCAAGAGACTCCTTAATACTTCCTTCTATCGGCTATACAAAGGACACTAGGTCAAGGCTTATGAATATTCGGCTAACAATAAAACAAATGTGGAGTTGAAGAAAAGAAAAAATGGAAGAACAGTAGAGACTTAGGGCATTAGACTTATATATAAAAAAATAGAAAGAAATTTGGCAAACACTTAAAAGAAAAAGATGAATGCTCAAAGAAAAGGTAATTGGCACTCCCCTGCTACTCTTCAAAGCCGAAAATCCCAGCTCCCAAAGTCATATATTCGGCCACCAACTCCACTTATCAAATCTCCTATATTATCTTAACACATTAATAAAATAATCCTTCACTTTATCTCTTAACACCCATTCAAATAAATAAAATAAAATAGCAATTATCTCTTATCTACCCACCTACAATAAATAAATAACACAGCCATTATCTCTTATCTTCCCATAAAAAAATAAAAATAAAATAAAGCCATATATTTATCCAACTCTTCCAGCTGAAATTTAAAAACAAAAACAACTTAATCCTTATCTTTTGGAAGCCCACATGCTGTCCACTTCCTCCCCTCTCTTTGACGCCAGCAGCAAAATAAAATCCCACTTATCTTCGCCCACGTGAGTGAACATGAGACCTCTTGAAGCTCCCTTTAAACAAGCGCCCAAACCACTTTGCTGCTGGTTCTTTTTGTGTCATCTACTCCCCATAATTTCTTTTAAAACCTCCTTAGCCCAGCTCCTTATTGACGCAAAAATAAATGCTCCTTCCTGCTTCCTTCGCAACTCGAACCTCTTCCCCTGGCACTCCAAGTGACGCAACCACCCCTTGCACCTTAGGTGGCATTCCTTGCCACTTTTCCACATCACTTCTTGTGTCTTAAACTCCCCAAAACTTTTCTTAAGGCTACCTTAGCCTAGCTCCCCCTTTTTAACTTAAAAACCAATAATTGTCCAAAGCTTTCTCTTCCATCCTAGAATTTTAAAAACCCTTAATTCACTTCCAAACACTGCCAAAACCTACTACTCATGAATTATGCATGAGCATAACCCCTAATCTAGGATGTTACAATGTATGTGGCCGAATGCATGAAGGAGTTTTTCAGCCAAGTTACATGCATGGGCTGGTGCATTGCATGGGACGGTTCATGCATGAATTAAAGCAAAGGCAAGGGAACATACATGAATGACCAGGTTTGATACGAGCTCGGTTGTATTTGAGCCGAGTCGTATTGGTCGTTCGATCGTGAATTGGGTAAGTTAAGATCGTTCCAAAATTAGAAGGATATTTGCAAAGTAAGGCTAACAAGAAAGGGTGTTCGGATTAATAGGCTCTGAAGATGATAATGTGAAGGGTGGGATATTCGGCTAAGGCCAAAAGAAAGAACCAACAAGAGAAAGAATCATTGACCCGTTTCTTAGTAAGGCTCTTAGGTGAGTTTCGGTTTGAGGAATAAGATAGTGACCTTGACCCGCTATCAAAAATGATAGGAACCGAAGGTATTGGAACGCCACACCGGATGGTGATAAGTTTGATTTAACAAGGAAAGAGAGACGCCACAAGAGCAACTTGATAAGTCACTTCAATCCGGAGAGAGAACAAAGAGATTTGGAAATCTCACACGTTTGCTTAAGCATAAAATTTGGCAAAAAAGTCTATCATTACAATCAAATTCGGCTAAGCATATATAGCCTACAATAAGGTGACCGAATAGTCATTTAAGAATCTTAATTTCTAAGTAATTTCTAGCTAGAAGGAGCTTGAAAATTCTAGAATTAAAACATTAATTTCTTGATGCAAGGTTGGCTGAATGAAGCTCATTGGATAGCTTCTAGATTGCACATTTCATCTTGCATGAATGTTGAAGAAGTCTTGGATCAATGCACATACTAGGTTCGGCTGAATGTAGCTTTAATGCAAGCATTCAAGTTGTCTCTTTGGATGAAAAGATATGTCTTAAATGTGGTTTCCCAACAGCCAATTGTGTGTGAACAAGGAGAGCCGAATGGTCTTTAAGTGTGAACTCCTCATGTGAACGGAATGATGCCTTGTTGAGAAGAGAGTCGGCCATTCTTAAGGATCTTAATTGGTAGGTGACTCTTGGCCGAATGGGTGTTTGGGGAAGCTCAATAACCAGCCGCCGTACATTGAAGGTAGCCATGCATGAACCTTCTCATGCGTTGAACCCATCCTTTTCATGCACCTAGCTTTAATGTTGATTCATGCATTCGGCCAGCCTCTTATGTTCCTTGCATGCATGATTCTCCTTGGTTTAATTTTCCCTAGCCGAATAGTCACATGAAAATGTTCAAGAAAAATCAATTAAGACACCTTAAATAACTTAATTAACTTGTCTTAGTTTAAGACACCTTAAATGACTATAATAATTAAGACAACTTAATTGATCTTAAGACCAATTAAATGCAATTGTAATAGTGCTCTTTAGAATTAATGATTTTTAATGCCCAATAATTTAAGACAACTTAAATGACTCTAGACATATTTAATTTAAGACAACTTAAATAACTCCAAACATATTTATTTTAAGACAACTTAAATAACTCCAAACACATTTAATTATTTAACTAAATTAACAACTTTATTTAATGACAAAATTATTTTAATTAAAGTTCAGCTTGTAATAGGTTGCAAAGGACGCCTAAGGGGCTGGTCTCAATGGGATCGGCTATGTGTTCTCCCCAAGCTCGGTTGACAAAGCTAGCTAGTGAATCCTGGAACTTCTTGGCACGAGACCAAGTGATTGGTCCTTTTGGTAGCTCGATAGGTTCGGCAATAGCATCCCGAGCTAGGGGTCGCATCATCCCCCTCTTGAGCGATTTGTCCCCAAATCGTCTCCTACATCAAAAGGGGATAAGTCAGAAACATTAAAGGTAGCACTGACCCCATACTCACCTGGCAGGTCTAATTTATAAGCGTTATCGTTAATCCTTTCTAGAACTTGGAAAGGACCGTCGCCTCTTGGCAAAAGCTTGGACTGCCTTTGGATTGGAAACCTCTCCTTGCGCATATGTATCCAGACCCAATCACCAGGTTCGAACGTGATTCGCTTTAGTCCTTTGTTAACCTTACGCAGCATCTTGCTTCGGTCCTTTTTCAATATTATCCCTAACTCGTTTGTGCAATTGTTTCACTAGTTCAGCCTTTTTCTTTCCATCTATATGCACAAGATGATCAGAAGGTAAAGGCAGCAAATCTAAAGGAGTTAAGGGGTTAAAACCGTATACTACCTCAAATGGCTAGTATTTGGTCGCCAAATGCACCGAACGATTGTATGCAAACTCAATGTGGGGTAGACACTCCTCCCAAGTCTTAAGGTTTTTCCGAATGATTGCTCTTAAAAGCGTTGATAAAACCCGATTAACGACCTCCGTTTGGCCGTCAATTTGAGGATGGCACGTTGTTGAAAACAGCAGCTTAGTGCCTAGTTTTCCCCACAAAGTCCTCCAAAAATGGCTGAGGAATTTAGTATCTTGATCAGAAACGATGGTTCTAGGCACGCCATGCAGCCGCACAATCTCCCTAAAAAAAAGATTAGCAACATTTAAAGCGTCATCAGTCTTATTACATGCAATGAAATGAGCCATCTTTGAGAATCTATCTACTACAACAAAAACCAAGTCTTTGCCAGTCTTTGTTCTAGGAAGACCTAGAACGAAGTCCATGGAGATGTCCATCCATGGCGCCTTCGGAATCGGTAATGGTGTATAGAGCCCGTGCGGTTGAATCCTTGATTTGGCTTTCTTGCAAGCCACGCATCACTCACAAACCTTGGCCACGTCTCGTTTCATCTTCGGCCAATAAAAGTGTTCTTGTAGAACGGCTAAGGTTTTAGCTATGCCAAAGTGACCCATCAATCCTCCGCTATGAGCTTCTTGAGTTAACATATCTCTAGTCGATCCTTGGGGAATGCACAACTTGTTTTCTCTAAAGAGAAACTCATCATGTCGAAAATACCTTTCACACGCACCCTTTTCACAAAGCTTGTAAATCTCTCCAAAATCAGAATCATTAGCATATAATTCTTTCAGATAAGCAAAACCAAGCAACTTAACATCCAAATAATTTAGAAGAGCATACCTACGAGATAGGGCATCTGCCACAACATTTTCCTTACCTTGTTTATATTTGATTATGTATGGAAAGGATTCTAGGAATTCAACCCATTTGGCGTGTCGCTTGTTAAGTTTGGTTTGCCCTCTCAAATGCTTCAAAGGTTCATGGTCCGTGTGTATTACAAACTCTTTCGGCCAAAGATAATGTTGCCACATCTCCAATGCTCGTATCAAGGCATACATTTCTTTGTCGTAGGTGGGGTAGTTAAGCGTCGCTCCGTTCAACTTCTCACTGAAGTAAGCTATCAGACGCCCATCTTGCATCAAAACTGCGCCTATACCTACACCAGAAGCATCGCATTCTACCTCGAAAGTTTTATTAAAGTCAGGCAGACATAGAAGTGGAGCGTTAGTCAAACAATCTTTGATTTTAATAAAAGCAGTTTCTTGTTTGTCACCCCAAGTGAAAGGAAAATTCTTTTAATGATAATTCTAGGTCAATGGGCAAAGCAATGGTATGAAATTCAAAGCACAAATCTTATCAAGTACAAGAGAAAGAATCGTTGACCCGTTTCTTAGTAGGGCTCTTAGGCGAGTTTCGATTTGAGGAGTACGATAGTGACCTTGACCCACTATCAAAAATGATAGGAACTGAAGGTATTGGAACGCCACACCGGATGGTGATAAGTTCAGTTTAACAAGGAAAGAGAGACGCCACAAGAGCAACTTGATAAGTCACCTCAATCCCAGAGAGAACAAAGAGATTTGGAAATCTCACATGTTTGCTTAAGCATAAAATTTGGCAAAAAATTCTATCCTTACAATCAAATTTGGCTAAGCATATATAGCCTACAATAAGGTGACCGAATAGTCATTTAAGAATCTTAATTTCTAAGTAATATCTAGCTAGAAGGAGCTTGAAAATTCTAGAATTAAAACATTAATTTCTTGATGCAAGGTTCGGCTGAATGAAGCTCATTGGACAGCTTCTAGATTGCACATTTCATCTTGCATGAATGTTGAAGAAGTCTTGGATCAATGCACATACTAGGTTCGGCCGAATGTAGCTGTAATGCAAGCATTCAAGTTGTCTCTTTTGGATGAAAAGATATGTCTTAAATGTGGTTTCCCAACAGCCAATTGTGTGTGAACAAGGAGAGCCGAATGGTCTTTAAGTGTGAACTCCTCATGTAAACGGAATGATGCCTTGTTAAGAAGAGAGTCGACCATGCTTAAGGATCTTAATTGGTAGGTGACTCTTGGCCGAATGGGTGTTTGGGGAAGCTCAATAACCAGCCGCCGTACATTGAAGGTAGCCATGCATGAACCTTCTCATGCGTTGAACCCATCCTTTTCATGCACCTAGCTTTAATGTTGATTCATGCATTCGGCCAGCCTCTTATGTTCCTTGCATGCATGATTCTCCTTGGTTTAATTTTCCCTAGCCGAATAGTCACATGAAAATGTTCAAGAAAAATCAATTAAGACACCTTAAATAACTTAATTAACTTGTCTTAATTTAAGACACCTTAAATGACTATAATAATTAGGACAACTTAATTGATCTTAAGACCAATTAAATGGCTGTAATAGTGCTGCCAAATTAATGATTTTTAATGCCCAATAATTTAAGACAACTTAAATGACTCTAGACATATTTAATTTAAGACAACTTAAATAACTCCAAACATATTTATTTTAAGACAACTTAAATAACTCCAAACACATTTAATTATTTAACTAAATTAACAACTTTATTTAATGACAAAATTATTTTAATTAAAGTTCAGCTTGTAATAGGTTGCAAAGGACGCCTAAGGGGCTGGTCTCAATGGGATCGGCTATGTGTTCTCCCCAAGCTCGGTTGACAAAGCTAGCTAGTGAATCCTGAAACTTCTTGGCACGAGACCAAGTGATTGGTCCTTTTGGTAGCTCGATAGGTTCGGCAATAGCATCCCGAGCTAGGGCCGCATCAAGGTTCATGAAAGGATGTTCATCCATTGGTGTCTTCAAGGTGCAGCCGAATTGATGCAAGATTCATGCATATTAGGTTCAATGTATGGATGGCATTCAATGGACACATGCATGTGGGACGTTCATCCAAAGTAAGCTGCTGATTGTTCATGTAATTGAAGGTGCATGGACCATATTTATGGACAAATTGGAAGATAAATGCATGGGAAATTCGTACATGTACCAACCAGCATCTAGAACAAACTATTCTTCTCCCATGCATGAATATTCTGCCATTTATTAAGGTGCAAGGTGATACAGTCTGCCTCGGGAAGAGTCGAAAAGTATGCGAATGCCCAATCGTCTACGAGGAGGAGATAAGCCTTCAAAAAATAATAGGAGATATCGTTAAGTTGCGAAAGCTTTTTGTTTGAATCTGTTTAGAAAATGGATTAAGTTAGGAATGGAGGTTATGAGAATGAGGGAAACGGTTTAGATGAAGGTAATGATAGGTTCGAAAAAGATGAAGAAAAGAAATGGTATTTGATGGTTCGGTTTAACAATGAAAACAAAGGATAGATGATAGTTTGATATTTTGGTGAGAATGGAAGAAAGAACTTAAACAGAAATGATTCAACACAAAGATGTGTCACCCCAGTTTCTATAGTGTTTAAGGTGGGAATATGGAAATCGATATGGACCAAAGACCCGTTATCAAGATTGATAAGAACCAATGGTATAGTTAAATGGAAGAACAAGTGATAGACGCCACAAGCACAGCTCGATAAGTCTATGAAACTTGTACAAAATCGAAGAGGAGATAACTCACTCGATGAACAAAGTTCATGTAACTTGATTAAGGTTCAAAGTTCTACCAGTTGTAACCTTTACAAATGAAAATAACAAAAATTTATAGCCAACTAAAGGAGTTAGCCGAATGGTCATAGCTTAAAGGCTAAGTAAAAATTAAACTAAAATAAGCTAGAAAAATCTAGAATAAAGTCTCTTAGTGTCTTGGCAAATTTCGGCTGAAAGTGGCCTTGATGTGCTTGCAAATTCGTTTGGATGTATATGGCATCAATGGCACTCCAATGGATGGGTTTCTAGAAGATTAATTGTCCCAAAATTCGTCCAAGTCCATGTGCAGCCTTTGGGAATGTTAATGGGCAGCTTTCTAGAAGGGAAAATGAATTTTAAGTCATTTGAAGATGCATGCAGCAGCTAGGTACGTCCCATGCAATAATTGAGCTATTAATTTGGTCTCTTTTGGCTGAAAAGTGTCCAGCAATAAGGGAGAACGTGAGTAGCCCTCTTGGATATGTAAATTCAGCCATTTGGAACATTTTGAAGACATCTTAATGAAGAAGAAAGTGGCCAAACGAATTTGGACAACAAAGGAGCTGAAAAGGCTTGTCTAGGTTCGGCCAACATTGGGGATGAGTTGCACCTTTTGTTTGAAGGATTTCCAGCATTTAAACATGTCTTTGAATGGCTTGCAAGTGTTTAATTCAGCCATTAAAACTCCCTTTGACGTTCATGACTCCAACCATGCATGTATTTCTTCATTCGTTGAAACTGGCTGTTCATGCATCATGCATTTAACTCCTCCATGAATGTGTCTTCATGGAATTATTTTTTTAACCAAATAGGCACCTTGATAATCTAAAAATCAGCAGCATTTAACCATGCTTCCAACCGTCCATGCACCCACCAAATACATGGATGTATTTGGCCAAGTACAATGCACCTAGGTGCATGTATCTCTTAATTGCTTCATGTACATTCGGCTGTACCTACAAAAGGGTATGAATGCATATTAAATCAAGCCAAATGAATTGAATAACAATTAATCACGTCCAGGACACATCAATAGACACTTTGGACACATTAAACACACACTTAGCACACATACTAAATTCGGCAGCCCCTAAATGATTAGAAAAATTATGCACTTTAATTCTTAAATTAAAAAACACTTAAAAGGCTGTAATAAAATGACACAAATTAAATTAGACTTAGGCAAATTAAATTTGACACTAAATAAAATATCTAGACACTTAACTTGCTGTAGAAAATTAAATAATTAAATTGTCTAATTTATTTAAAGCATTAAATTAAAAAGCAATCAGCTCAATGAGCTAGAGCGAGCTCGAGTGAGCTCAAATTGAGCTAGAATGAGCTAATCCGGCTCAATTTGGAAGTGCATAAAGATGCACATGAACTCCTCGGCACTTGGAACTTCGGGCTCGAGCTCCATAAGTTTGAAATTTGATGGTCCCCTGGGCGTGCCCGTATCATCCCTCCCCTCTTCAAGACGATTCGTCCTCGAATTGACCTGTTGGTTGTCCGAACAAAATTCCTTTTGGCTCAGTTTACCTCGATCAAATGGGATGGATGATAATCTCAACACCTGAAAGATATAACCATGGATTAGCAAATAAAACTTCACACTAGTTCGCAATCCAAATGTAAGCAGCACCAAACAAATAAATTGCATATGATCAGGCAGTATCAAATCATCGTACAAAAGAAGTAATGCCTTGTCAAATGTTTGCAACAAAATTGAAAAGACTTTAAGGCATGCATACGATGTTGAGGGATTCCACAAGTCAAAATGATCAGGCGAATGATAAAGCAAATGATAGACTTATATGTCACAAGCAAGTAGTTGAAAAGAGTCACTTTGCACACGATATTGAATAACTAAACCTTGCATTGAAGGATATAAAGAACCACTCGCACATGAATTATAACAAGTATCAAACACAAAATACTTTTTATCAATGGACAAAATAGATAGATCATCAATAGGTAGAATAGGACATTCAAATAATTCATGATCTAAATGATTTACAAAAGAGGATTCATTAACAAAATTTCTATCAACATCCAAAGAGGACGAAAACATCTCAAAATCTTCAAGTGGATTGCAAATGTGATGCAATATGGACTTTTTCACACTTGAATCAAAATTATCAAACACAAGAAGCCTTTCATCATTCATCAAAATAGATAGATCACAAATAGGCAGAAAAGAACGATTAAGCATGTAATGATCTAAATGTTTTACAACAACGAAATCAGCAACGCAAAGCTTTTCACCATTCGTAGGGAGCAGAAATGCATCAACAAGTTCAGAAGACGTACCTTTTTGCACAGAAGGACAAAGATCTTTCTTACCTTATTCGAGTATTACAAACCTTCTCTCTACGGATAAGTAATGTAATCGAAGCTTCGTGTTTGAATCAGCACTTTTCAAATGGAACGTGAATTTCAAGTGCAACCACAAGAATTATTTAAGGAACGAATAAAAATTGAACAAAAAATGACAAAATTTGTTACCTTAATCAGAAGACAAGTATCAAAATGATAGGAATCTTTCAAACGTACCTGATGATACTTGAGTTTTCCATAGAATAAATCAGAACGTATTCCCGATTTAAAAACATGGGTTTGACTATTTAAGTTAAGATGGGACAATGGTTTCAATGAATCAAACATGTTAAACCAATATGAATAGTGTATGTTCAAGATCGAACGATCAAAACTCTTAACGTGCTTTAAAACAGTCTTACAAAAACTTAAAGATTGATACGATCTGCCTCGGGGTGAGTCAAAATGTATGCTAGTTGCCCAATCATCTACGAGGAGGAATCAAGTCTTCGGAAAATAATCGGAAAAATATAGATGAGTTTGCGGAAGCTTTAGGTGAATTTGCTTAGAATGTGGGTTTAAGTTAGGAATGGAGGTGTTTAAATGAAGGAGTTGATTTGGATAATTAAAAGGATAGGTTCGATTTAAGATGAAGGGAAAGAAGATGGTATTCGGTTTAAGGTTGAACAAACAATGATAGGCTGATGGTAATGAAATTGGATAGATGGATAAGTGATGGTTTAGATAAATGATAGGCGATAGTTGATGGGAATGGATGAAAGAACTTAAACAAAGAATCGATTCAACACTAATAAAGTGTCACCCCGGGTTCTATATTTGTTTAAGGTGAAAAAAAATGGTAATCGATGATGGACCAAGACCCGTTATCTATAAAGATAAGAACCTATGGTATAAGTTGATGGAAGAGAACGATTGACGCCACAAGCAAGAAAACTTGATAAGTCGAAATCGAAACTCGTACGAAAGATAGAGAGGAGAATAATCTCATCAATGAACAAAAGTTCATAAAATATATTCCAAAGTTCCAAAGTCCATGTAAGCTGAAGAGACAAATGAATTCAACTTTAATATGCATTTAAATGGCTAAAATAAAAATCTAAAAACTCTTGAATTCCTCCAGCCAAATTACAGCAACTTTATGACTCCTAATGAGCTGATTAAATGAATTTGAATGCTTAAAAGTGTCCCTTGAGTTCTTCCATGATCAACTAAAAGTCACCAGACCCAATGAAAAGTCTCAACTTTTGGAATTCAAGCCATGTAACTCCCATCTTCAATGTGATTAATTCTTCAATTAAATTGCTTGTCAATGTCCTTTGAGTTCTCCATGATCAATCAAAAAGTCACCAGCCAAATGATGGAGAAATGATTGCTTGTAGTAAATACCATGAAGCAAACGTTATAGAAGTTGAAGACAAAGAGGCTGCCGAATTTAAAGAACTATAATGTTCTTCTTTATTTAATAGTAATAATGGATGTAAGATGAAAAGTCACCTGCAATTATCACATGTAACCGACAAATTAATGCAATTATTAAACTTAAAATAAATTAACAACTAACTTAATTAAATAAACTAACACTTAAACATCATTTATTTCAGCAACTAGCTTAATTAAATAAACAAACACTTAAACATCATTTATTCCAGCAACTAGCTTAATTAAATAAAGCATCATTAAATGAACTTAACTCATGCATTAATAAATTAACCTAGTAACTAAATTAATTAAAGAAACAACTATTAAATTAAATTCATTAAAAGAACTCAATTAATTAAACTAAGTTGAGTTGAATTAATGACCAGCAACCGTTTATTGAACTAAGATGCTTAAATGCAAGTATCTAAAATGCAAACTAAATGCAAAGCTGAAAATTAAATAAAGAGTTCAATTTAGTTGGATCGGTTCAAAGAGCTGGAATCAGCTTCATTTTACACTTTGGCCTCTCAAACTTAGGCCACTCTCGATGGCATCGGATGGAGTCGAACCATGATGCGACCAGGATTGCATCATACCCCCCTCTTGAAAGCGATTCGTCCTCGAATCGAGCCGATGGTTCTCTCGAACAAAATTCTTGCCGCTCGACTTTCCTCGATCAAACAGGACGGATGATAATCGCAACACCTGAAAAATATAACCAAGAGTTAGCAAGAGCTGTGTCAAACAAACTTGCAAACGAAATGTAAACATCAAACAAAGAAATCGCATGTAATCAGGCAGCATCAAACTTTTGTATAAAATGAACAATGCCTTTTCAAACATTTGAAACTGAAGTGAATAATCTTCATGGCATGCATACGATTCGAATGGATTCCATAAATCAAAATCACCATGTGAGTAACACATCAAATGATAGATATATTCATCACAAACAGATAGGTGAGAAAGTGCAAATGACACTTGAGATAGAACAATCTCATCTTGCATTCAACGATGCATTGAATTACTCGCACATGAACAAAATTTATCAAACACAAGATTCTTTTTGTCAATGAACAAATCAGATAGATCACCAATCATCAGAATGAAACATTCAAACACTTTATGATCTAAATGATGAAAATCAGTAGCATGTGTTCTATCAACATTCAAAGAAATCAAGAGCATTTCAAAGTTTTCAAATGGATCACACATGGAATGACAAACTCAAGAATCCTATCATCATTCATCGAAACGGTTAAATCGCAAACAAGCAAAGTAGAACGATTAATCATGACATGATCTAAATGTTTGGAAAAAACATAATCAGCAACGCAAAGCTTATCGCAGTCTGAAAAGAGCAAAAATGCATCAACAGTTTCAGAAGACTTACCTTTATACTCAGAAAGACAAAGATCAGTCTTACCTTGATCGAGCAATACAAACCTTCTCTCCACAGCCAAGTAGTATAATCGAAGCTTCGCGTTCAATTCAACCATTCTCAAATGGAAAGTTAATTTCAAATGCAACCATAAAAATTGTTTAAGGAATGAATAAAAATGGAAAACAAAGTTGACAAAATTCGTTACCTTATTCAGGAACCATGTTTCAAAATGATTGAAATTGTTCAAGCACAATTGGAACTGATAAATTTTCCAACAAGAAATACTAGATGATACAAAACATATTCCTGGTTTAAAAATATGCATTTGATTATTAAGTTCAAGATGTGACAACGGTTTAGAAAAATCAAACATGTTAATCCAATAGAAATTGTGCAAACTCAAAATCAAACGATCAAAATTCTGAACATGTCTTAAAATCGATTTGTAAAAACTCAAAGATTTCGTATTAGACAATGAACAAATCTCGTAATAACCGCAATCAAATAAATTGGGATTAAAAGAAAAGTCATCGTTATACTTACTCGAGTCTTACATTTGTCGGCTATGCGTCTCTCCACCATCATACTTTGCATCGCATTGATTATTACTAGACAAACTCATTTTACCATCACTTAATGTAACGACCCAAAATTGGGCCTAGTAGGATTGGGCCCATTGGACCTTGAGCATAGAAGCGTTTTAAAATTTATGGGAATTTGAGAATGGCATTATTTCAAGTTGGACTTATCAGGAAGGTGATTTTGGAAAGTTTCGGGGTTCTAGGAAGTTCCGGGTTCAAGTTAGGCTATAGGTAAATTTTGTGTTTATGCACTTAAGGAGAGAAGGTAAGTGGCATTATGACTTAAGGAAATAGGTGTGCATTTTGCTAGCACAAGGAGTCTATTGGTAAAGGTGGAAAGTGGCGTGTGGAGTGTACTAATGGTCTGAGTTTCAAATCCCACTAAGTGCAAATATTTTGGATTAAGTTTTTGTACTAATAAGGTAGGTGTCGGCCAAGGCTTTAATATGGTATGGAAGACTTTTTAATTTTGGAAGGGAGGCTAAGGAATATGGTAAGGAGGAAGATAAGGGAAAAAGAGGGAAAGAAATGAAGGAAAAAGGAAGGAATAGGGAACATGTTGGCCTATTATGGGGTGGATGTTTTGGAAAGAATATTATGGGGTCAATACTCATCTTTTGGAAAAGATGATACATGGTTTGGGGAGAGGGTTTTGGGTGCCAAAAGTTGAATACTTTTACTTCAAGCATTTTTTAGATTATTTCTTTCTTTTCTCCCAACTTGTGTTGCTGAATTTTCTTTGTGGTTCTTTCTTCCTCTTCTTCATTTTTCTTTCTTCTTTTCTTTCATTGTTTTCCTTTGTTACCAAATTCCATACCCTCCCCACTTTCTCTTTTCTACACCATAGCCGAACCTAGAGTTGTTGTCTTGTTGCTGGTGCCAAACCTTTATTATCCCTTTTGACTCATCCCTGTTATTAAGGGTCGAATCAAGCCATCCTTTGCTACTACTTATCATTCTCTTAGCCTTGGTTTCGGAAGTTGATCGATATCAACTTCCTACTCTTGTAGAAGGGCTGAATATTGGATGAAGGCGGGGTTGAATATCGGGACTCCGTAGAGGGAGATCACGTAGTGGGCCAATCGATCACCTATCCCTCGTAATAAGAGACTCAGATTGTTGGTGCCACGGAGAGTATCGTGTTACGGATTCCGAATAAGGTGTGTAATCCCGTACCCTTCTGAATACATGTTTGAAATGGTGTGTAATCTCATACCTCTCTGAATGTTTGTATGATATGTTCTATGATTCGGTTGAAATACCAAAGAAAACCAGAAACCGGCATCCGTGACCACTCGGGAGTGCGTATGTTCATAGTAGTAACCATATTTTGCAAAGAAACAGTTTGGTCAGCAGTAGTGACGTGATTTTGGAAAAATCACGAAAAATAGGATAAAGGGAATTAGAAAGAAAAAAAGATATCAAATTAAAGCTTACTGTGTCTATTTTTATATGAAAGAAACAAGGGGGGAAGAGGAAGTTTATATTCTAGGATATCTTAATTTTAGTGAGACTGGTTCTGATGGACTTCGTGGTTCCCTATTCTGTCTTGGAAAAATTGGTTAAAATTGTACAAAGTGAATTATGAGTTATAAGTTATATGTATGGATTCCTTAGAGAACCTATTTTCAATAGAAACAAGTGGGAGCAACATATGAAAACCGTACAATGAGATATTTGAATTTTGGGTAAGAGAGGTCAGAACCATTGGTCAGTGAAACAAGGGAATCTTTAATGAATAAACTGTACTAAACGGCTAAGCCAAAAATTCTGGAAAAATTTTAGTAAGAAGATATATGAGTCTAGTTTCAAGGAAAATTTACGGATCTAAATTTTGAGTTTCCTAACTCGAGTTATAGTCAATTTAGTCAGTATGATGTAGATGGACAGTTTCAATTTTTATGCCTCAAATAGTAGTTAAGTTTGGGTTGCGAAATTACCAAAATACCCTTGGAGGGTAAATTACCGAAATACCCCTGGGTTGCGAGATTACCAAATTACCCTTAGTGGGTAAAATTACCGAATTACGAAAATGTCCTTATGGACCAAATTACCAAAATGCCCCTATGGGTCGATTTACCGAAAATGGTCCTATTGGCTGAATTACCGAAATGCCCCTATGGGCCGAATTGATAGAATGCCTTAGTGGGCCGAATTACAAAGTTCAATAATGGGCCAATTCACTGTAATAAATTACTAGATTAATGGTTGTATTTATATGTGGATATTTTATGTTATTATGCATATTGCATCCTTTATATATTGCATGGGATGGGAAATTTGAATGAAGAGAAGTGTAGACCGGTGGCATTGCCACAAATTCTGATAACGGCTATGTGCCAATTTAAATATGGCTCTATGCCATCGTGATTATGGCTTTGTGCTAAACGTATTTACCGGGGCTATGTGCCTAACATATGAATTAACGACTCTGTGTCGATCATATTTACCCAAGGCTGTGTGCCGATTATATTACCGTATATGATTCTAGTGGCTCAGCCACAAATAGTATAAATGGCAGCTTGACTGCAAATTGGAGAGACTGGCGGGGTGGGTTGACTTGATCCCCACAGGAGAGATTGGTTGGTACGAGGCAAATTGGAGAGACTGGCGGGGTGGGTTGACTTGATCCCCACATGAGAGATTGGTTGGTACGGGGCAGAGATTGGCTGGATGGGATGGGTTGCATTCAATTCATTTATTTATTACTTGTTAATGAGCTTTGGTCCAAGATGATTGCTATATGGGTTTCAGGCCCAGTGGACAACGGTAAGTGGGTTACACACTGAGTTCTAGTAACTCACCCCTCCTTTTTAATCTCTGTAGGTAATGCTCCGTAGTGAGGACTTGGGCCCATGGATGACTCGGTGGAGGCCATACTTCAGAAATGGTGTTATTAAACTTTAAATTTCTATTTCTGTTTATTTTATTATTTTGCTATTTTGGTTTAAGTTGTAATAAGGCCTCTGGAGTATTTTATTTGTAATATCCGGGATTTAGGGCTTGTGCATTTTTGCATGTGCTAGTATGCCTATGAGTGTTTTGGATGTGTTTTTATGAATTTTGGGAACTTTAGAGTGTAGGTGAATGTCTTAAAAATTATCAGATTTTAAGTCTTGAAGTGGAGCTAAACTTGATAGGCCTTAAGAAAACTTATAGGGGAAATTGGACATAAAAATGGGCTTGGTAAAGTGGCTTGGAGGCACCACTTAAAGCCTCTATAAGTGACGCCACAAGCAGTTAAAAGGGCCTAGGTTCGAATCACAAGGGAAGCAAAAAGGGGGCTTTTATTTTCGGCAAAAAGGGAGAGAGGTGGACGGCATGGGGACTTCTTTTAGAAGGGGATTATCTTTTTAAAATTCGGCTGGGATAAGAGATAAATGTTGGATTAATTTTTATTAATTTGAATAAGGTGATAAAGAGAAGAATAAGGGATTTGATAGGGAAGGATGTAGTGGCCGAATGTGGGGCTCTTGTGGTGGTATTTTCAGCCAAGGAGGGAGAGCAAGGCCATTATTCATTCTTTTCTCTTCTTTTGTGTCTCTGCTGAATTCTCTAGGAAACCTTCTCTTTTCTCTTTTATTTTGCCAAGTCGAAATAACCTGTGTTCTAGCTGAAGCTCCATCATCAACTTTCTCTTCTTCTCATAGTTTCTCAAAAGCCGAAAGCGAGTGTTCTTAGCCATAACCGATTGTCCACTTATTGCCTCAATCGAATTCTTTATTTGGTGGCCATAGTCGAATGCTCTTCTACCCTTTTTGGTGTCGATTTGATCATTTAAGCAAGAGCCGAATCTCTCTGCTTCAGGGAAGGACAATTGATTAAGTGGTAAGGAATCTCTTCTATGTCAGAACACTATTCACTTTCTTTCACTAACTGTCAAAATCAAGGTATTAATTTCATTAATATTCTTGTCTCCATTAAACTTGGAAGGATCTATCGGGATTTTGGAGTTGTCGACTACAAGGAGGAAATCATTCGGGATTTGGTAAGCAAGTATGGTTTTAGGCCGAAGGCCATTTTATTGTGTTTAAACGTTAGATTAGATCTAACATATGCCTATAGGAATCTCAACATCACCAAGAGCAAGGATCAATTTCGGGTTTTAGATCCACAAGGTAAGTGAATCTGATATTCGGCCAAGGCCATAAATAGTGATTTAGATATGTTTCTTATTCGTTTAAAAGCCGAAACTAACCAAGTTAAGTGATTTAGCATTGGCCGATTGAAAGGTAGGGATATCACAGAATTTTGGGATTTGATTAGTAATCAAATCGGCAACAAGGTAAGATTTTGGTTGCGATAATCCTTTGGGAATTGACTATATAGCCGAATAGGCTTTTGCTAAAATATTAAGTGTTGGCCGAATGTAGGAACTAAGATCTAGAGAATTAGATCGGGATTCTTTGGGATTTCAGTGAACTCGCTAAATATACCAGGAGGTGTGTACCCCACACTATCTCTTAATAGATTTATGGTATTGTTTTAATGCATGTGTTAATAAGAATGTGAAGGATATGGCTAAGGTACCATGCAATGGTACAAAGTGCTCAGGTACGTTTACCCACTTCCTACCATGAGTATAATATGATCTGTTATGGCACATATGTGAAACTATAAGAATGTGAATGAGGAATATGACATGGTTTATGCATATTTGTATGACATGGGGCATATGGGTTATATGGAAAGGGGAAGTGATCTGGTGGTTTATACCACAATATCTGAATGTGGTGACTTCAGTCACATAATCTGAATGTGGTGACTTATGTCACAAAATATATGATCTGGTGGCTGTGCCACGAATTTATAAGGGCGATGAGCACGTCGTCTGCAGTGACTGCCTTCGATGATGTGTAGCGGATGGAGGGTCGACTTAGTAGTCCCCACGGTGTGATGGTTGGTACGGGTGATGTGTAGCAGATGGCATCTAGGTTTGGGTTTGGGATTGCATCATTATACTTAATTGCTATTTGTATATGTATGAATTGACATGCCTAAATCGTTGGGACTTAGTGTTGGCTGAACACACTGAGTCTGTTTGACTCACCCCGTTGTGGGATATCTTTTCAGGTAACACTCAGTGATGGACCGGGTCGGCAGGAGCTCAGTGGTGGCCATGCTCAGCTCAAAATTTATTTTATCTTGGACTTTCTATTTTCAAGTATTTTGGATTTATTTCGGGTTTTCTTTGATGTAATAAGGCCACTAGTATGAAACTATTTATGCATGCATTTTAATTATTTAGTATGATACGAATTTTATCAATTTAAAGTTTAAGCAACTTTTCTTAAAAATAAATTTTAAATGTTTAGACACCTAAACACAAACGATTTTCGAATTAAAGATTAACCCCAAAACAACTCGGTATTTTTATAAAACCACCCCAAATTTTCCAAGGTAATAAACATGAAATTGAAATGTTTTACTCGAGGAACATACCAGATCCGGTCTGGGCTCGTGGGCCGGGTTTGGGGTGTTTCAGTTTAGTATCAGAGCCCAGTTTTAAACTCTCGGCCTTGGATTTAAAGCCCATAACGATTTCAAAATTAAGCCCAAATAAGTTTTGTAAAAGCTTTTGTGAAATGAGCGTGTTTTTGGCATGGCACCTAAGTCTCAGGACCCGAAGTCCACCAGGTAAGTACCCCTAACTATTGTGTGATTTACTATATGATATATATGCGGGTATAACGGGAACGTAGACTAGTATATTGTAAGTTCTTGAACCCTAGGACCAGTATACCCCAACAATTACATAAAACTTTAAGGCCTAATTGAACAACCACCGTGACTAAGTCACCAAGTTAGGTGTGGTAACCATTGTGCGCATGTCTAGGATTGGATTGGTAGAGCACGGTATTTAAGCATCCTCGTGACTCACCTCCTCTTCGCTCGAATCCTACCAGTGCGTAGCTACGGTTCACCCTAACCAAGGGGACTTATTCACGGGATAAACTCAATAAATAAAACCCGAAAGGGACTAGCGAGATTTTTATAAAAACTCTAGTTTTAAAAATCACCAAATTACCCCTTTGAATTGTGGAAAAACTATTTTGAAAAAAAAAATTCTCCAAAATATTTCGACTTACAAAATTACCTAAGTACCCCTGGTTGTAAAATTACTAAAATGCCCTTGGTTTGAAAATTTTAAACTACCATACTACCTTTGACTTTTACTAAGATATTTTTCCAAAATACCATAAACCCCTATTTTGCAAAACATTAAGATACCCTAAATTGGAAAATTTACGAAATTACCCCTGATTTACAAAATTTTCAAATTGACCCCGATTTATTACCAAAATACCCCTGTAGGAGAAATGACGAAAATACCCCTGGGATAGGAACAGACGAAAATGTTTGAATAGTGAATGTGTGCAGTAGGTACTACTGAATGATTGTGTTTCTCTGAATTAGGATAGAAAACTTGGAACGAAAACTTTGAAATGATCGAAAGAACTGCTATTAAACTTCTTTTCATAAAATTTCTTCGCGGATAATCAGTGGAACAAAGACTAATGCATAAAATTCCTTAAAATAGATTAAAGCGCGATCGTAGAAATGAGTTCTAGGGGGCGCGGTCGTAATGTGTGAGGACGTGGTAGAGGCAGAATGACCGTATCGGAACCCGTTAGGTCTGGACAAGGGTCCAAAAATGAGGTACCACCACCCCCACCACCAGCTGTTGGTGTTGAGCAGCAAGATCAGACGGGGGATGATGCAGTATCGCAGGCGATGCTGCGGGTTCTTGAGATGGTGGCTGGAGCAGGTGGAGGTGGGGAGAGCTTCGGAATCTGCACCGAGCGACTCCGAGCAAATGGAGTCAAGTATTCGTGGCGATCTGGTGTGGCACAAAGACTACCGAGTATTATTGGGAGGCGACGGAATGAATTATGGATGAGTGGATCGATCACGAGGAGAAACCGAAAGGAATGGTGTCGCTACTTCGCGATGAGGCATATTAATGGTGGCTCACAGTTCGGGATGGTGCCACAGCTGAGGATCTCACTTGGGAGTATGTTAAGGTGGCGCATCAGAAGAAGTATGTTGGAACTAGTTATACCGATGCACGAGGAAGGCATTTTTGGGGTGGTTCAAGGGAACAAGTCCGTAGTAGCGAGTACGAGGTGAATTCTTAAGGTTTAGCGGTATGCTCGAGGTATCGTGGCTACGGAGCATGAACGATGTGTTCGGTTTGAGGACAGACTTAGGGATGATCTAAGGTTGTTGATAGCTCCGCAGCAGGAGCGGGAATTTACAGTGTTGGTGGAAAAGGCTAAGGTAGCCGAAGGGGTTAAAGAATCTGTAAGGCAGAATACATATCGGAACAGGCATAAGAGAGGGTTTAGATCGTCAGGGTCATCTGGGAATGCGCAGAAGAGGCCTAGAGTTGATGGGCCGCGAGGTCAGCAAGTTGTGACAGGAGGGCAGTATCGTACTTGTGATCAGTGTGGGAAGAGGCACCTAGGAGAGTGTTGGAAGAAGACGGGAGGATGCTTTAAGTGTGGGTCTAAGGAACACATGATTAAGGGACTGTCCTATTAAGATAGCGGAGTCACACTCAACAGTCGGGGTTCTAATCAGCCGAAGAGGGGACAAAGCAGCCTCAGCGGGATCGTGGTCCGATTGGCAGAGGAAACGGTGCTGGAAGAGGACGTGGAACACCAGGCAGAGGTGTTGGTAATGCGGAGGCTAGACAGCTAGGACTGGTATATGCGGTTCGTCGGGGGGAAGACAGCGATGCACCTGATGTTATAACGGGTACGTTCCTTATATCAGAGTTACCCTTTATTGCTTTGATAGACATAGGGTCAACTCATTCCTATGTTGCTAGTGAAGTATCCAAAACTTTGCATGTGAACTTTGAGACTGTACCTAGGAAGATGACTGTACTTAGTCCTTTAGGGCAGACTGTGATAGTAGATAAACTCTTTAAGGAAGTGCCTTTAGAAGTTCGGGGGACGCAGGTTCGGTGACTTAGTGGAACTACCATTCGGGAATTTGATCTAATCTTAGGCATGGATTGGTTAGTGAAGTATCGTGCGAATGTGGATTGTGCCGCTAAACGCATGTCGTTGAGAACTCCCGACGATAAGGAAGTTGTGGTGATGGGCGAAAGACGGAACTATTTGTCGAATGTAGTATCCGCCCTTAAGGCGGAGAAGATGGTAAGGAAAGGATGTCTGCTTTTTCTGATGTGGGTCAGTGCCTTGGACACTAAGGAAACAAGTGTGGAAGGGGTTAGAACGGTAAGGGAATTTGTGGATGTCTTTCCAGAGGAATTACCTGGAATACCCCCGGATAGGGAGGTGGAGTTTGGAATTGACTTATTGCCTGGAACGGCGCCAGTGTCAATCGCCCCGTACAGAATGGCACCAAAGGAATTGGTTGAGCTCAAGGCTCAAATCCAAGATTTGCTTGATCGTGGGTTTATCCGACCCAGTGTGTCTCCATGGGGAGCACCGGTCTTGTTTGTGAAGAAGAAGGATGGAACTATGCGTATGTGCATAGATTATCGTCAGTTGAATAAGCTAACCATCAAGAACAAGTACCCGTTGCCGAGGATAGACGACTTGTTCGATCAACTGAAGGGGGCAGCAGTATTCTCGAAGATAGATCTAAGGTCTGGATATCATCAGCTTAAGGTGAAGGAGGTGGATATCCATAAGACAGCCTTCCGAACAAGATACGGGCATTATGAGTTCTTAGTAATGCCGTTCGAATTGACGAACGCCCCAGCCGCGTTCATGGATATGATGAACCGGGTTTTTCAACCTTACTTGGATTGGTTCGTCGTTGTGTTCATCGACGACATCCTAGTATACTCCAAGTCTGAGGAGGAACATGATGAGCATCTCTGGGTTGTGTTGCAAGTATTAAGGGAGAAGAAGCTTTATGCCAAATTTAGCAAGTGCGAATTTTGGCTGAAGGAAGTCGCATTCTTAGGGCATGTAGTGTCTGCAGAAGGGATAAGGGTGGATCCTAGGAAGATCGAGGCAGTGCTAGATTGGAAACCACCTAAGTCGGTGGCAGAGGTTCGCAGTTTCTTGGGATTGGTAGGCTACTACAGAAGGTTCGTAGAAGGATTCTCGTCAATAGCCGCACCGTTGACGAAGTTGTTGAGAAAGGAAGTACCTTTCGTATGGACAGATAAGCAACAGGAGAGCTTTGAGAAGCTTAAGAGGGTTTTGATCAAGCTCCAGTTTTAATTCAAACTGAGCGAGGAAGGACTTTGTGGTGTACTGTAATGCTTCTCACACAGGATTAGGATGTGTCCTGATGCAAGACGGGAAGGTAGTCGCTTATGCGTCTTGACAATTAAGGCCACACGAGGTTAACTACCCGACGCATGATTTGGAATTGGCGGCAGTGGTCTTTGCTCTTAAGGTATGGAGGCATTATTTATATGGAGAAAAGTCAGTGATCTACACAGACCACAAGAGCCTTAAGTATCTGTTGACTCAGAAGGAGTTGAATCTGAGACAGCGAAGGTGGGTGGAATTATTGAAAGACTACGATTGCTCTATAGAGTATCATCCGGGCAAGGCGAATGTAGTGGCAGATGCTCTAAGTCGAAAAGTAGTGTCGGATCTGAGGGCGATGTTTGCACATCTGAGCTTGTATGACGACGGAAGTTTGCTGGCTGAATTACAAGTTAAGCCGTCATGGTTGAATGAGGTGAAAGAGAGTCAGTTGGCAGATGATGATCTAAGTGCTAAGTTGCGACAAGTGCAGAGTGGGGAGTTAGAGGATTATGGTGTTAACAGCGATGGAGTATTGTGTTTCAAGGGTAAGGTCTGTATGCCTAAGAATAAGGAGTTAAGGTGAAGAATTCTTCAGGAATCGCATAGCAGCCCTTATGCTATGCATCCTGGAGGTACCAAGTTGTACAGGGATCTAAGATAACAGTTTTGGTGGCTTGGTCTTAAAAGGGAAGTTACCGAATTTGTAGGGAAGTGCTTGACGTGTCAGCAAGTTAAGGCTGAACACCAGGTTCCGTCAGGATTGCTTCAGCCGATAAAGATTCTACAGTGGAAGTGGGAGAGAATCACCATGGACTTCGTTAGTGGGCTTCCCCTTACGCCTACTAAGAAGGACTCGGTATGGGTGATAGTGGATCGATTGACAAAGTCCGCGCATTTCATTCCAGTGCGGGTTGACTATTCTTTGCAGAGGTTAGCAAGGTTGTATGTGGCAGAAATTGTGAGGTTGCATGGAGTGCCGGTGTCAATTATTTCAGATAGGGATCCAAGGTTTACGTCTCGGTTTTGGAAAGCACTACATCAAGCTTTAGGCACCAGATTGGATTTCACTACGGCATTTCAAATGCAGTCAGACGGCCAGTCTGAGCGAGTGATCCAAGTGTTAGAGGATATGTTAAGGGGCTGTGTGATAGACTTTAGAGGAAGTTGGGAAGAATATTTGCCGTTAGCGGAATTTACATACAACAACAGCTATCAAGCCAGTATTCGGATGGCACCGTATGAAGCGTTGTATGGACGGAAGTGTCGCACACCTACATGTTGGATGGAATTAGGGGAACGTCAAGTTTTGGGTCCAGATATTGTGGCAGAATCTGAGGAAAAAGTCAAGATAATTCAGACACGGTTAAAGGAGGCATCCGACAGGTAGAAGTCGTACGCAGATCTCAAACGGAGGGAGATAGAATTTGATGTGGGAGATCAAGTGTTTCTTAAAGTCTCGCCTTGGAAGAAGGTGATGAGATTTGGTCGCAAAGAGAAGTTAAGTCCCAGGTTTATAGGACCTTATCGGGTATTGAAGCGAGTTGGACCAGTGGCATACCAGTTAGAGTTGCCACCGGAGTTGAAGCAGATGCATGACGTATTCCATGTTTCCATGCTACGTCGTTATCGATCGGACCCATCTCATTAGTGCCAGTTGAAGAGGTGGAACTAAGGCCAGATCTGTCCTACGAGGAAGAGTCGATTCAGATCTTAGAACGAGATGTGAAAGTGTTACGGAGGAAGTCAGTTCCTTTAGTCAAAGTGTTATGGCGCAATCATGGATCGGAAGAAGCTTCGTGGGAGCCAGAAGAAACAATGCGACAGTAATACCCTCACCTATTTTAGCCAGGTAATTTTGAGGTCGAAATTATTTTTAAGGGGGGTAGAACTGTAATATCTGGGATTTAGGGCTTGTGCATTTTTACATGTGCTAGTATGCCTATGAGTGTTTTGGATGTGTTTTTATGAATTTTGGGAACTTTAGAGTGTAGGTGAATGTCTTAGAAATTATCAGATTTTAAGTCTTGAAGTGGAGCTAAACTTGATAGGCCTTAAGAAAACTTATAAGGGAAATTGGACATAAAAATGGACTTGGTAAAGTGGCTTGGAGGTGCCACTTAAAGCCTCTATAAGTGACGCCACAAGCAGTTAAAAGGGCCTAGGTTCGAATCACAAGGGAAGCAAAAAGGGGGCTTTTATTTTCGGAAAAAAGGGAGAGAGGTGGACGGCATGGGGACTTCTTTTAGAAGGGGATTATCTTTTTAAAATTCGGCTGGGATAAGAGATAAATGTTGGATTAATTTTTATTAATTTGAATAAGGTTATAAAGAGAAGAATAAGGGATTTGATAGGGAAGGATGTAGTGGCCGAATGTGGGGCTCTTGTGGTGGTATTTTCGGCCAAGGAGGGAGAGCAAGGCCATTATTCATTCTTTTCTCTTCTTCTGTGTCTCTGCCAAATTCTCTAGGAAACCTTCTCTTTTCTCTTTTATTTTGCCAAGCCGAAATAACCTGTGTTCTAGCCGAAGCTCCATCATCAACTTTCTCTTCTTCTCATAGTTTCTCAAAAGCCGGAAGCGAGTGTTCTTAGCCATAACCGATTGTCCACCTATTGCCTCAATCGAATTCTTTATTTGGTGGCCATAGCCGAATGCTCCTCTACCCTTTTTGGTGTCGATTTGATCATTTAAGCAAGAGCTGAATCTCTCTGCTTCAGGGAAGGACAATTGATTAAGTGGTAAGGAATCTCTTCTATGTCAGAACACTATTCACTTTCTTTCACTAACTGTCGAAATCAAGGTATTAATTTCATTAATATTCTTGTCTGCCGAAACTTGGAAGGATCTATCGGGATTTTTGGAGTTGTCGACTACAAGAAGGAAATCATTCGAGATTTGGTAAGCAAGTATGGTTTTAGGCCGAAGGCCATTTTATTGTGTTTAAACGTTAGATTAGATCTAACATATGCCTATAGGAATCTCGACATCACCAAGAGCAAGGATCAATTTCAGGTTTTAGATCCACAAGGTAAGTGAATCTGATATTCGGCCAAGGCCATAAATAGTGATTTAGATATGTTTCTTATTCGTTTAAAAGCCGAAACTAACCAAGTTAAGTGATTTAGCATTGGCCGATTGAAAGGTAGGGATATCATAGAATTTTGGGATTTGATTAGTAATCAAATCGGCAACAAGGTAAGATTTTGGTTGCGATAATCCTTTGGGAATTGACTATATAGCCGAATAGGCTTTTGCTAAAATATTAAGTGTTGGCCGAATGTAGGAACTAAGATCTAGAGCATTAGATCGGGATTCTTCGAGATTTCAGTGAACTCGCTAAGTATACCAGGTGTGTACCCCACACTATCTCTTAATAGGTTTATGGTATTGTTTTAATGCATGTGTTAGTAAGAATGTGAAAGATATGGCTAAGGTACCATGCAATGGTACAAAGTGCTCAGGTACGTTTACCCACTCCTACCATGAGTATAATGTGATCTGTTATGGCACATATGTGAAACTATAAGAATGTGAATGAGGAATATGACATGGTTTATGCATATTTGTATGACATGGGGCATATGGGTTATATGGAAAGGGAAGTGATCCGTGGTTTATACCACAATATTCGAATGTGGTGACTTCGGTCACATAATCTGAATGTGGTGACTTATGTCACAAAATATATGATCTGGTGGCTGTGCCACGAATTTATAAGGGCGATGAGCACGTCGTCTGCAGCGACTGCCTTCGATGATGTGTAGCGGATGGAGGGTCGACTTAGTAGTCCCCACGGTGTGATGGTTGGTACGGGTGATGTGTAGCGGATGGCATCTAGGTTTGGGTTTGGGATTGCATCATTATACTTAATTGCTATTTGTATATGTATGAATTGACATGCCTAAATCGTTGGGACTTAGTGTTGGCTGTACACACTGAGTCTGTTTGACTCACCCCGTTGTGGAATATCTTTTCAGGTAACACTCAGTGATGGACCGGGTCGGCAGGAGCTCAGTGGTGGCCATGCTCAGCTCAAAATTTATTTTATCTTGGACTTTCTATTTTCAAGTATTTTGGATTTATTTCGGGTTTTCTTTGATGTAATAAGGCCACTAGTATGAAACTGTTTATGCATGCATTTTAATTATTTAGTATGATACGAATTTTATCAATTTAAAGTTTAAGCAACTTTTCTTAAAAATAAATTTTAAATGTTTAGACACCTAAACACAAACGATTTTCGAATTAAAGATTAACCCCAAAACAACTCGGTATTTTTATAAAACCACCCCAAATTTTCCAAGGTAATAAACATGAAATTGAAACGTTTTACTCGAGGAACATACCAGATCCGGTCTGTGCTCGTGGTCCGGGTTTGGGGTGTTTCATTATTATTTGCTTTATGGTTGATATACTTTTTATTTTGCTTAAATTGTTTAAAACGAGAATTTTTCTAAAAACTTAAATAAAGGTTTTCCAAAATTGATTAACAAATGGATTTTCATAATAAACTTTAGAAATATTATAACACGGAAGTTATTTTCTCGAACTATCAAATGATATTTTCAAAAGTCACGATTTTAAAGTTCAATTCCTTGATTTTTGATTCATCAATCAATCTCTCAAAAAATACTTGTATTTTATCTACGTTTCGCAATGTTTTAAAATGTTCGCAACTCTATTTCTAAACCTCACATTTTTGTAAATTGTTTATTTCGAATATGCTTTTGCATCCGAAAAGGTTTTTTTTAAAGATAATTACGTTTTCAAAGTAGATAACAATTGCTTAAGTGTTTTGGGTTTTAACAAGGAGGCTGTAATTCTCAAACAAGTTTTTAACAATTGCAATGATGGTTTTGAAAAACACTTCCATGTGGCATGCCAGATTCGGGCCTAACTTCTAGGCCGGGTTTGGGGTGTTACACTTAAATTATCACAATCAATCAAAGATGGGAAAATGATGATGTCATCCACATATTTGCAATCATTAGAAAATTTTAGGGGAGACGGAATCGTTTCAAAACACTTACCTTCCTTACCTTCCGATTCGGGTGATTCAACTTCAATTTCAAATTTACCTTTATTGATCACACGAAAACGTCACTCGTCGGGAAGGTATTGAAGTTGGCATTCAGCATTCGGTTTCTTGTAAACCTGAAAAGTAGAGACAGAAGAAGAGAAAACTTCAAATGACTTAGTTGAAAAATCACTCTCTTTTTCTCGCTCATCTCGTTCTCTCGTTTCTTTTTCCAACTCTTCTTTTTCACTTTCAATCTCAATTTTCTTTTCAATATTTTCTTCATTTTCTTTTTCAAGCTCTTTTTCTTCACTCTCAAATTCTTTTTCATCTTCTTTTTGTTCTCTCTCATTTTTATTTTCTATTTCTTTTGTACATTCCTTTTTTTTTTCTTTTTCATTTTGATCACAATAAGAAGATGTTTCAAAAGAATCGAAAATACAAGGATTTGATTCTAAGATCAAAGCGATGTTCTCATAGATATCACGACCGACTCTTGGAAGATTCTTTGAGCATGACATATTGGAATCATAAGACGAATAACTCGTGCTTGCGTATTCATCTTCGTAATAGGCTTCACACTCATTAGTCACTTTGTTTCGCCTTGAATTCCTCATCGAATGATTTGAACCACTTCGAGAACGATCTTTCGTAGAGGAATACTTGGACGCATATGAACCACTTCCTCATTGGTAGCTTTGAAAAGTTTCAAATTTGTGGTTGGATTCATATCGTCTTGAACTCTTTGAGGAATAAGAATCTCGGTCACAAACTCTTCTCGAATGTTCTTTGAAAGTGTATCTTCGAAATGACCTTGACTCCGTCCTTTAACTTGAAGAAAGTCGTTCTTGTTGGTCTCGTTCCTCGATTTGATCCAAACGCTCATACAACTTGTCAAACTTGGTCTTCATGATTTTTTGCATCCTGTTCAACAAGTATTGATAATCAGATTCTGTCAACGCTTCTTGATTCATGTTTATTTTCTAAAAAGAAAGATTGTTAAAAGAATAAAATAGAAAATTAAATCCTCACCACAAAATTCTCACAAGTCACTCGCAAAGAAAAATCGCTCACACTCGTGTTTCACTCGAATATGGCTTTTTCTCTAATATAGCACTCGTGCCTTTTACCGCTCTTTCTCGCTCTCGCAACTTCATACTTCGTTTCGAAAGACTTATTACTACTTGAGGGTCGGCTTCAAAATTGGTTAACAAAGGTTTGACGTTGGGTTTTGGGTAGACTAAAAGAAAGAAAAGGCAAATGGAGTAAGGGTGGGTGGCGTTGGGTGAAAAGAGAAAATACCAAATGATGGTAGAAGAATTTTTTTTTTTTTGAAGATCGGGGTAGGTAGATGAGACTAGAGTGGTAGCTTTGAGGTCAGAAACAGGTAGAAGAAATGAAACACAACTTGCAATCTTTTCAAAAAATTTCCACAAACTTTTTTTCACTGTATTTTTTCTCCTTTTTTAATTAATTTTTTGAATTTTTTCGATTTTTTTACGAACTTATTAACGGCTTCTCGTTCGTCATCAAAACTCCTCGTTTTATAGCTCTGATACCAAATGATACGATCCGCCTCGGGGTGAGTCGAAACGTATGCTAGTTGCCCAATCGTCTACAAGGAGGAATCAAGTCTTCGGAAAATAATCAGAAAAATATAGATGAGTTTGCGGAAGCTTTAGGTGAATTTGTTTAGAATGTGGGTTTAGGTTAGGAATGGAGGTGTTTAAATGAAGGAGTTGATTTGGATAATTAAAAGGATAGGTTCGGTTTAAGATGAAGGGAAAGAAGATGGGATTCGGTTTAAGGTTGAACAAATAATGATAGGCTGATGGTAATGAAATTGGATAGATGGATAAGTGATGGTTTAGATAAATGATAGGCGATAGTTGATGGGAATGGATGAAAGAACTTAATCAAAGAATCGATTCAACACTAATAAAGTGTCACCCCGAGTTCTATATTTGTTTAAGGTGAAAAAAATGGTAATCGATGATGGACCAAGACCCGTTATCTATAAAGATAAGAACCTATGGTATAAGTTGATGGAAGAGAACGATTGACGCCACAAGCAAGAAAACTTGATAAGTCAAAATCGAAACTCGTACGAAAGATAAAGAGGAGAATAATCTCACTCAATGAACAAAAGTTCATAAAATATATTCCAAAGTTCCAAAGTCTTCTTTTTACAAACTAATAACAGGTATATATAGTGCTTACATGTGGTTAGCTGAAGAGACAAATGAATTCAACTTTAATATGCATTTAAATGGCTAAAATAAAATCTAAAAACTCTTGAATTCCTCCAGCCAAATAACAGCAACTTTATGACTCCTAATGAGCTGATTAAATGAATTTGAATGCTTAAAAAGTGTCCCTTGAGTTCTTCCATGATCAACTGAAAAGTCACCAGCCAAATGAAAAGTCTTAACTTCCATCTTCAATGTGATTAATTCTTCAATTAAATTGCTTTTCAATGTCCTTTGAGTTCTCCATGATCAATCAAAAAGTCACCAGCCAAATGATGGAGAAATGATTGCTTGTAGTAAATACCATGAAGCAAACGTTATAGAAGTTAAAGACAAAGAGGATGTCGAAT
Organism: Gossypium sturtianum; assembly: GCA_025698515.1. NCBI lineage: Eukaryota > Viridiplantae > Streptophyta > Magnoliopsida > Malvales > Malvaceae > Gossypium > Gossypium sturtianum. The sequence goes on from CM046955.1 coordinate 93,075,805, forward strand.
TTAAAGAACCATAATGTTCTTCTTTATTTAATAGTAATAATGAATGTAAGATGAAAAGTCACCTGCAATTATCACATGTAACCGAAAAATTAATACAATTATTAAACTTAAAATAAATTAACAACTAACTTAATTAAATAAACTAACACTTAAACATAATTTATTCCAGCAACTAGCTTAATTAAATAAAGCATCATTAAATGAACTTAACTCATGCATTAATAAATTAACCTAGTAACTAAATTAATTAAAGAAACAACTATTAAATTAAATTCATTAAAAGAACTCAATTAATTAAACTAAGTTGAGTTGAATTAATGACCAGCAACCATTTATTGAACTAAGATGCTTAAATGCAAGTATTTAAAATGCAAACTAAATGCAAAGCTGAAAATTAAATAAAGAGTTCAATTTAGTTGGATCGGTTCAAAGAGTTGGAATCAGCTTCATTTTAAACTTTGGCCCCTCAAACTTAGGCCACTCTCGATGGCATCGGATGTAGTCGAACCATGATGCGACCAGGATCGCATCAAAGATTCTGTATTAGTCAATGAACAAATCTCGTAATAACCACAATCAAACAAATTGGGATTAAAAGAAAAGTCATCGTCATACTTACTCGAGTCTTGTACTTGTTGGACATTTGTTACTCCACCGTCGTACTTCGCATCACAATGATTATTATGGAATAAAGTCGTCTTATCATCATTTAAAACATCACAATTATTCGAGGGATGGCCAATGATAAAATCATCCATATAATCACAATCTTTAGAAAAATTCGATTGAGATTGAATCGCTTCAAAATACTTACCTTTCTTACCTTCAATCTCGTGTGATTCAACTTTACCTTTTTCAATCATGTGAAAACATCGCTCGTCGGGAAGGTATTGTAGTTGAAGGTCATCGTGAAATTTGTCGGGAACCTGAAAAGAAGGAACAGAAGAAGAACAAACTTCAAATGAGTTAGTTAAATCAACACTCACTTCTTCTTGCTCATCTTGTTCTCTTGTTTCTTTTTCAAGATCTTTTTCTTTTTCAACGTTCTCTTTTTTCTCAATCTCAATTTTCTTTTTCTTTTTCAATTTTTCTTTCCTTTTCTTCTTTATCTCTCTCAAATTCTTTTTCTTCCCTTTCAATTTCTTTTTCTTGATTTTCTTTTGTACATTCTTTTTCACTTGGATTACAACAAGGAGATGTTTCAAAGGAATTGAAAATAGAAGGATTTGACTCTAAGATCGAGGCGATGTTCTCATAGATATCTTGATCAATTCCTCATGAAAATTTCTTCATACGGGACTTCTTTGAATCATAAGATGTATAACTCATGCTTTCTTAGTCGTCACCGTAAAAGGCTTCAAACTCGTTATTTGTTTTGATTTGCCTTGAATACGAATCATGATGGGAATTACTTCAAGAATGATCTTTCATAGACGAATATTTATGGCTTTCTTCTCGTTCGTCGCCTCGAAAAGATACGAACTCATATCTTGCTTCTCTCCGTCTCGAAAACCTCGACGAACATGAGTCTTAATAAGAGTCTCTTTGCGAATAGTTTTTGGATGTATATTGCGGTGAAGAACTTGACTCCGTTCTCCTACTTGTGGACATCTTCCGGTCGAACATGCTTTCCATTTTGTTCAACAAGTATTGGAAGTCGGCGGCTGAGAACCCTTCTTGTGACATTTTTGTTGCTGAAAAAGAAACGGTTATAAAGAAGAGAAATAAACAGACAAAAATTAAAGTACCTTACCACAAAAACCTCACAAGTCACTCTCAAAGAAAAAAAATCACTCACACTCGTGTTTCACTCGTATAAGGCTTTTTCTTTGATGTAGCACTTGTGCCTTTTACCGCTCTCTCTCTCTCTCATAATTTCGTACTTTGTTTCGAAAGACTAATCACGGCTTGAGGGTCGGCTTCAAAGTGGGTAACAAGGGATAAATGTTAGGTATATCGGGTAGGCTGAAACAAAAGAAAAGGGCAAATAGGGAAGGCTAAGTAAAAAAAAAAGAAAAAAAATTCGGTATGATCGGGTAGAAGAATGGTTTCATTGTTCAGGACACGGAAAAGAAAAGATGAACAAACAAAACTTGCATATACTTCAAGAACTTCACTTTTTTTTTTTACTTCTCTTTTTTTTTGAATTTTCATTTTTTTTTTTTTTTTTTCACTCAAAGTACATGAAATAACACAATAAGAACGAAATTACAACTTTGAAATTTTTTTAATTTTTTTTACTTAGAACTAACTTTCGGCTTCTCGATCATCGTCGTGCTCCTCGTTTTATAGCTCTGATACCAGATGATACAGTCCACCTCGGGAAGAGTCAAAAAGTATACGAATGCCCAATTGTCTACGAGGAGGAGATAAGCCTTCGAAAAATAATAGGAGATATCGTCAAGTTACGGAAGCTTTTTGTTTGAATTTGTTTAGAAAATGGATTAAATTAGGAATTGAGGTTATGAGAATGAGGGAAACGGTTTAGATGAAGGTAATGATAGGTTCGGAAAAGATGAAGAAAGGAAATGGTATTTGATAGTTCGATTTAACAATGAAAACAAAGGATAGATGATAGTTTGATATTTTGGTGAGAATGGAAGAAAGAACTTAAACAGAAATGATTCAACACAAAGATGTGTCACCCCGGTTTCTATAGTGTTTAAGGTGGGAATATGGAAATCGATATGGACCAAAGACCCGTTATCAAGATTGATAAGAACCAATGGTATAGTTAAATGGAAGAACAAGTGATAGACGCCACAAGCACAGCTCGATAAGTCTATGAAACTTGTACAAAATCGAAGAGGAGATAACTCACTCGATGAACAAAGTTCATGTAACTTGATTAAGGTTCAAAGTTCTACCAGTTGTAACCTTTACAAATGAAAATAACAAATATTTATAGCCAACTGAAGGAGTTAGCCGAATGGTCATAGATTAAAGGCTAAGTAAAAATTAAACTAAAATAAGCTAGAAAAATCTAGAATAAAGTCTCTTAGTGTCTTGGCAAATTTCGGTTGAAAGTGGCCTTGATGTGCTTGCAAATTCGTTTGGATGTATATGGCATCAATGGCACTCCAATGGATGGGTTTCTAGAATATTAATTGTCCCAAAAATTCATCCAAGCCCATGTGCAGCCTTTGGGAATGTTAATGGGCAGCTTTCTAGAAGGGAAAATGAATTTTAAGTCACTTGAAGATGCATGCAGCAGCTAGGTACGTCCCATGCAATAATTGAGCTATTAATTTGGTCTCTTTTGGCTGAAAAGTGTCCAGCAATAAGGGAGAACGTGAGTAGCCCTCTTGGATATGTAAATTCAGCCATTTGGGACATTTTGAAGACATCTTAATGAAGAAGGAAGTGGCCAAATGAATTTGGACAGCAAAGGAGCTGAAAAGGCTTGTCTAGGTTCTGCCAACATTGGGGATGAGTTGCACCTTTTGTTTGAAGAATTTCCAGCATTTAAACATGTATTTGAATGGCTTTCAAGTGTTTAATTCAACCATTAAAACTCCCTTGGACGTTCATGACTCCAACCATGCATGTATTTCTTCATTCGTTGAAACTGGCTGTTCATGCATCATGCATTTAACTCCTCCATGCATGTGTCTTCATGGAATTATTTTTTTAACCAAATAGTCACCTTGATAATCCAAAAATCAGCAGCATTTAACCATGCTTCCAACCGTCCATGCACCCACCAAATACATGGATGTATTCAGCCAAGTACAATGCACCTAGGTGCATGTATCTCTTAATTGCTTCATGTACATTCCGGCTGTACCTACAAAAGGGTATGAATGCATATTAAATCAAGCCAAATGAATTGAATAACAATTAATCACGTCCAAGACACATCAATAGACACTTTGGACACATTAAACACACACTTAGCACACATAATAAATTCGGCAGCCCCTAAATGACTAGAAAAATTCTGCGCTTTAATTCTTAAATTAAAACACACTTAAAAGGCTGTAATAAAATGACACAAATTAAATTAGACTTAGGCAAGTTAAATTTGACACTAAATAAAATATTTAGACACTTAACTTGCTGTAGAAAATTAAATAATTAAATTGTCCAATTTATATAAAGCATTAAATTAAAAAGCAATCAGCTCAATGAGCTAGAGCGAGCTCGAGTGAGCTCAAATTGAGCTAGAATGAGCTAATCCAGCTCAATTTGGAAGTGCATAAAGATGCACATGAACTCCTCGGCACTTGGAACTTCGGGCTCGAGCTCCATAAGTTTTAAATTTGATGGTCCCCCAGGCGTGCCCGTATCACAAGGACGTTGGCCACAAGGGAGGTGAATTTTTACACAATCAATTCAAGTATTCTAGCACATTAAAGCCTCATTCGGCCAAGGGAGATGTAGGAGTACTAAAGATGATACGGGCACGCCCGGGGCACCGACGAATTTCAAATTGAAGGAGCTCGGGATGCTTGTTCCAAATATCGTGAAGTTGATATGCACTTTGTTGCATTTTCAACTTGAGCCGGATTAGTCCGTTCGAGTTCAATTCGAGTTCACTCGAGCTCGTAACAGCTCTTTGAGCTGATTTTTTTTTAATTTTAAATGCTTTAAATAAAATTAAGTCTTTAATTTGCTGAACTTAATTAAATAACTTGTTAGGTAATTTAGTTCAGCCATTTAAGTTGAATAAAATAAGTTATAATTAATATGTCCTAGTTGAAACATGTATTTAATGTGTCCTTTATTGTGCCAAATTTATGATGTCTAAATGTCCTTTATTGTGCCGAATTTAAGGTGTCTAGTTGCCCCTTTAATGTGCTGATTTAATGAACTAATAAGTTGATTTAAACTTGCTGCAGGTGCATCTATTATGGACGAAATTAAACGAAGCGTTGGATTAAGAGGGGCACGGATTCAAGGGCCTTTGACAAATGTGATCTCCATTCAATGTCTTTGCTGGAATTTTTCAACAAGGAGCATCATTTAATGACTTGTCTTTGGCCGAATTTAATACTTTCTTTGGAGCCTTTTCAGAATACAAAGGGAACAAAGCATTGTCTTTGCTTTCCCATGCGTGTACATCCATTTAAGTGGCTGTTGGTGTTGTTGGAAAATTAACCACATTTAAGAGATGTCTGCCGAATTAAATGTGTGTTGGGCATTAGCTTGCCGCACAATTAATGAGATGTTGGGGTACCTACAAGGGATGGACGACAGCAATTAAATAAGCTAATGCTTCAGCTTCCCAAGGCCTTTTCGTGTTCAGCAAGAGGTGTGCTGAATTCTTTCCTTCTAAGACATGATTAATGTGCTGTTTGTTTCCTCCTAGGCGTAGTTATTATGCTTCAGCTTTCAAGGAGAGTGTTTCGTGAGTGCCAAAAAGGGGAGTAGCATTAAAGGCCTTGCTGGTGCATGAACAACAACAAAGAAGTCTCCATGAATGTTTTTGAGTGGCTATTCACGTTCCCAAAGAGCCTAGAACGTTGCAAGGCCATTCAGACTTTCAAGGCACCTTTTCAAGTTTCCAAGGCCGAATTTTAATACAACACTAGCTCCCAAAAGACATCCATCAACTCAGCTGCATCCCAAGGAAAATTAGAAGGATTTTCGACATTCTCCATCACTTGGGAAAAATGCAAGAATCATGCAGCACATTTAGAGCGCATTTAAGCCAGTTGATGTCCAAATTATTTGCATTCCGTATTCCAACCAAGACAATCATTTTCCAGCACAATTCAGCCATCTAGATGAATTTTTTGACGTCTTCAATGCTTGGGGAAGTTTAAGGAAACCTTCTCCAAAATTCTAGAATTTTCAAAATTATTTTCTTAGCTTTTAAGTATGACTATTCGACTGGTACTTTGTTAGGCTATAAATTCTTATTTTCCATTTAGTAAGGTTGGTTAATTTTAAATGAAACATATATGAACTTTAGTTCATTGAGTGAGTTATCTCCTCTTCACTTTCGTACAAGTTTCCTAGACTTATCAATTGCTTGTGGCGTCTAGACTTGTCTTTCCATTAAACTATACTATCAGTTCTTATCTTTCTAGATAACGGGTCGTGGTCCATTTTCAATTCCATCCATTCACCTTAAACACTATAGAAACCGGGGTGACACATATTTGTGTTGAATTGTTTCTTGTTTAAGATCTACTATCCATTTCCATCAACCATCCTAATTTATTTTCTTCTTCGTTTAATCCTTAAACCGAATCTCATATTCTTCCTTCCATCCTTAACCGAACCTATCCCTTTCATTCAACTACATCATTCCTTTCATTCTTAACTTAAAAACCATTTCTGAAAGCAAACTTATTCAAGCTTCCGCAAATTCAACCTTAATCCCGAATAATTTCCTGAAGGCTTAGAATTCATCCTCGTAGACGATTGAGCAACTTGCACACATTTCGACTCTTCTCGAGGCGGACTGTATCATCTGGTATCAGAGCTACCAAACGAGGATTTTTGACGATGTATGTGAAGCCGGATTAAGTTCGTAAGTTGATAAAAAAAAGAAATTGTTATAAAAAAATTGTAATTTTCGTTCTTGTTTTACATTATAGTGTATTTGAAGTGTTAAAAAAAATGAAAATTCAAAAAAAAAAAGTGTGGAAATTTTTTTTGAAAGTTTGCAAGATTTTGTTTCATTACTTCTTTCCCGATCTTCAAGCCACCCTTCTTCACCCCATCGCCCCACATACTTTGTTTTTCTGTGTTTTTAGCCTCCCCTAAACCCGACATCAATCCATTGTTACCCACTTTGAAGTCGACCCTCAAGCCGCGATTAGTCTTTCAAAACGAAGTACAAAATTGTGAGATGAGAAAGAGTGGTAAAAGGCACGAGTGTTACATCAAAGAAAAAGCTTTATACGAGTGAAACACGAGTGTGAGCGATTTTTTTCTTTGTGAGTGACTTGTGAGGTTTTGTGGTAAGGCATTTTAAATTTTGGATTTATTTTCTTTCTTTATAACGATCTTCCTTTTCAGCAATAAATATGTTTCAAGATGAACTATCCACCAAAGACTTCTAATTCTTGGTAAATGAAATGGACCGAATGCTCGAGAGGAAACTAAGTCTAATACAAAGGCGTTTGGACCGAGCGGAGGAAAAGGTTCAGCAAAAGCACACCACAAAGAGTCGAGAAATGGAGCGACGACCCTCTCAGAGACCCACTTTTGATGAATACTCGAGAAAAGATTTCTGTCATGACTACCATTCGACATCGACTTTGAGATCAAGAGATTTCTCTCAAGCATCCTCGTCATCAAGAAGTCCATAGTTCAATGACTATGTGAGAGAGGATTGTTATCGAGACTTGTATTCGTCAAGGCCTTCGAGACAACGAGAAGAAAGTAACGAGTACAAGGCTTTTCGATAAGGCGAACGAGAAAGCACATGCTGTTCTTCAAGAAATTCGTCCATGAAGAATCTTTCAAGAAGAAACGATTGTGATATCTATGAGAACATTATCTCGATCCTTGAATCAAATTTTTCTCTTTACGATTCTTCTGAATCATCCTCTTGTTGTAATGAAAAAGAATGTGAAAAAGAAGAAAAAGAAATTGAAAAAGAGTTCATGAGAAAAAGAGAAAAAGAAAAAGAAATTGAGAGAAAAGAAAATAAAAATGAGAAAGAAGAAAAAAAGATTGAAAAGAAAAAGAAAAGAAAAAGAGATGGAAAAAGAAAAGCGAGAACAAGATGAACAAAAAGAGAGTGGTTTTTTAGCTAACTCTTTGGACTTTTGTTCTTCTTTTGTTTCTTCATTTCAGGTTCTCGACGTATCTCACGATGATCTCCAACTTCAGTACCTTCTCGAAGAAAGGCATTTTCATTTGATTGAAAAAGGTAAGGAAGGTAAGTGCTTTGATGAGATTCGGTCTTCACCAAATTTTCATAATGATTGTGATTATGTGGATAATACCGTTGATTGCCATCCTCCGACCAATTTTGATGTTTTAAATGATGGTAAGATGAGTTTGTCTACTAATAATCAATGTGATGCAAAGTATGAAGGTGAATAGACCCATATCCAACAAATACAAGACTCGAGTAAGTATGACGATGACTCTTCCTTTAATCCCCATTTGTTTAATTGCGGGTATTACGAGATTTGTTCGTTGTCCAATACGAAATCTTTGAGTTTTTGTAAATCGGTTTTGAAACATGTTAAGGATTTTGATCATTCGATTTTAAATATTCACAATTCTTATTGGTCTAATATGTTTGATTTTTCGAGACCGTTGATCCATTTTGACTCAAATCATCAAAATCAAGTTTTTAAACCGGGAATACGTTCTGATTTGTTCTATGGAAAACTCAAGTATCAACTGGTATGTTTGAAGAATTCCTCTTGTTTCGATACTTGGATTTTGAGTAAGGTTGTGAAATTTGTTCATTTTGTCTACAATTTTTATTTGCTTCTTAAGCAAATTTTGTGGTTGTATTTGAGATTTACAATCCATTTGAAAGGTGTTGATTCAAACGCAAAGTTTCGACTACATTACGACCCCGAGGAGCGAAGGTTTGTAATGGTTGAACAAGGTAAAAACGTTCTTAGTCTTTTCGCGCATCGAGGTAAGTCACTTGAAGATTTTGAGGTGTTCTTGTTCTCTTTGGATGAATTTAAAAGTTCTGTCACTGTTTTCCTTTTTGTAAATCAATTAGATCATGAAGTGATTGAATGCCCTATCATGTTTATTGATGATCTACCTGTTAACAAAAAGAAATTTGTGTTTGATAATCTTTATTCATGTGCGAGTACAAAGCAAGGTTTGAATGTTCAAATTCGAGTGCCATGTACGTTTTCTTCATTACTTGCTTGTGACGTATCTATCACTTGATGTGTTATTCGCATGTTAGTTTTGACTTGTAGAATCCATTTGAATCGAATGCATGCCATGAAGCTTATCCAATTCAGTTTCAAACGTTAGATAAGGCATTGTTCATTTTGTACGATAGTGTGATTATGCCTGTCTGCATGAGACTCATTTCTTTTGTCTTGCTTATATTTGGATTACAAGTTTATTTGAAATCTATTTTGCTAATTCATGGATACCTTTTTCAGGTACTACGATTATCATCCGTCCCGTTTGATCGAGGAAAACTAAGTCAAAAGAAATTTTGTTCGGAGAATCAATAGGCCGATTCGAGGACGAATCGTCTTGAAGAGGGGAGGGATGATACGGGCACGCCCGGGGCACCGACGAATTTCAAATTGAAGGAGCTCGGGACGCTTGTTCCAAATATCGTGAAGTTGATATGCACTTTGTTGCATTTTCAACTTGAGCCGGATTAGTCCGTTCGAGTTCAATTCGAGTTCACTCGAGCTAATAATGACTCTTTGAGTGTTTTTTTAATTTTAAATGCTTTAAATAAAATTAAGTCTTTAATTTGCTGAACTTAATTAAATAACTTGTTAGTTAATTTAGTTCAGCCATTTAAGTTCAATTAAATAAGTTATAATTAATATGTCCTAGTTGAAACATGTATTTAATGTGTCCTTTATTGTGCCGAATTTATGATGTCTAAATGTCCTTTATTGTGCCGAATTTAAGATGTCTAGTTGCCCCTTTAATGTGCTAATTTAATGAACTAATAAGTTGATTTAAACTTGCTGCAGGTGCATCTATTATGGACGAAATTAAATGAAGCGTTGGATTAAGAGGGGCACGGATTCAAGGGCCTTTGACAAACGTGATCTCCATTCAATGTGCTGCTGGAATTTTTCAACAAGGGAGCATCATTTAATGACTTGTCTTTGGCCGAATTTAATACTTTGCTGGAGCCTTTTCGGGAACACAAAGGGAACAAAGCATTGTCTTTGCTTTCCCATGCGTGTACATCCATTTAAGTGGCTATTGGTGTTGTTGGAACATTAACCACATTTAAGAGATGTCTGTCGAATTAAATGTGTGTTGGGCATTAGCTTGCCGCACAATTAATGAGATGTTGGGGTACCTACAAGGGATGGATGGCAGCAATTAAATAAGCTGATGCTTCAACTTCCCAAGGCCTTTTCGTGTTCAGCAAGAGGTGTGCTGAATTCTTTCCTTCTAAGACGTGATTAATGTGCTGTTTGTTTCCTCCTAGGCGTAGTTATTATGCTTCAGCTTTCAAGGAGAGTGTTTCGTTAGTGCCAAAAAGGGGAGCAGCATTAAAGGCCTTGCTGGTGCATGAACAACAACAAAAAAGTCTCCATGAATGTTTTTGAGTGGCTATTCACATTCCCAAAGAACCTAGAACGTTGCAAGGCCATTCAGACTTTCAAGGCACATTTTCAAGTTTCCAAGGCCAAATTTTAATACAACACTAGCTCCCAAAAGACATCCATCAACTCAGCTGCATCCCAAGGTAAATTAGAAGGATTTTCGGCATTCTCCATCACTTAGGAAAAATGCAAGAATCATGCAGCACATTTAGAGCGCATTTAAGCCAGTTGATGTCCAAATTATTTGCATTCCGTATTCCAACCAAGACAATCATTTTCCAGCACAATTCAACCATCTAGATGAAGTTTTTGATGTCTTCAATGCTTGGGGAAGTTTAAGAAAACCTTCTCCAAAATTCTAGAATTTTCAAAATTATTTTCTTAGCTTTTAAGTATGACTATTCGGCTGGTACTTTGTTAGGCTATAAATACTTATTTTCCATTTAGTAAGGTTGGTTAATTTTGAATGAAACATATATGAACTTTAGTTCATTGAGAGAGTTATCTCCTCTTCACTTTCGTACAAGTTTCCTAGACTTATCAATTGCTTGTGGCGTCCAGACTTGTCTTTCCATTAAACTATACCATCGGTTCTTATCTTTCTAGATAACGGGTCGTGGTCCATTTTCGATTCCATCCGTTCACCTTAAACACTATAGAAACCGGGGTGACACATATTTGTGTTGAATCGTTTCTTGTTTAAGATCTACTATCCATTTCCATCAACTATCCTAATTTATTTTCTTCTTCGTTTAATCCTTAAATCGAATCCCATATTCTTCCTTCCATCCCTAACCGAACCTATCCCTTTCATTCAACTACATCATTCCTTTCATTCCTAACTTAAAAACCATTTCCGAAAGCAAACTTATTCAAGCTTCCGCAAATTCAACCTTAATCCTGAATAATTTCCCGAAGGCTTAGAATTCATCCTCGTAGACGATTGGGCAACTTGCATATATTTTGACTCTTCCTGATACGAGCACGCTTGGGGTACCAACGTTTTGCAAAGTGACGAAGCTCGGATCAAATGGCCCAACTGCCGAGAAGCTGATTTGCACTTTGGTGCATTTCCAAATTGAGCCGGATTAGTCCATTTGGGTTTAATTTGAGCTCACTCGAGCTCATTCCAGCTCGTTGAGCTGATTAGTTAATTTAAATAAATTGCTTCTTTTAATTATTTATTTTCCTACAAAAAATTAAATAAGTCTAAATAATTATTTTAGTGTTTGGATTAATTTGTTTAATTAAGTCATAATCATTGCATAAATTAATAGTTAGCTTTAATATGTTTTAGATATTACATAATTAATGAATAGTAGTTAATGTGTCTAAATTAAGACCAAATTGATGGTTGGACGCCCCCCTTTTTAATTGGCCGAACATGCATTTAATATAAGCCTTGACCAATTTTTAATTAATGTGTTCAGCCTAAGACATGATTTAAATGGTGTTTTAAGTGCATGGGATTTAATGTGCCGAAATTTATTACTTGTAGGTGCTTTTGGGACAAGTACTTAAAGCATGGGCGGCAAACACACTAAAGGAGCCTTGGGAGCACGCAAGGGACATTGGTGGCTGCCTTTTGTGCTCCCCAACGTGTCTTTTGGTCTACTACACGTCCATTAAGGGGGACAATATTCAGCAAGCTGAAACCTTATTTAATGACGTGTTGGTGCATGCGTGGGACAGCTTTTAAAGCCTTAAGTTACTGATTTCAATTCCCCAACGTCATTAATGTGATGCTTCCTATCTCCCATGCATGTTGAATATTCCCAAGCATCAATCCATGCACACATTGGACGGTAACAAGGGAGCTTGGATGATTCGGCTTCCAAGGAGACATTTTCGTGAATGACAAAGCACCACATTAAATAGCTGAATTCAATGGCTGAAGGGTTTGTTTGCTTTGTACAAATAAAAGACGCATTAAATATTGTGTTTTGGCTTCTTCAAGACGTGAATTAGTGGGCTGGTACATCTCTTCATGTAACACCCCAAACCCGGCCCAGAAGTTAGGCCCGAATTTGGCGTGTCACACAAAAAAACTCGTTTGAACTTAAGTAATTTATTAACTACTTGAAAACATAATTATCTTTAAAAACCTTTTTGGTGGCAAAAGCATATTTGAGATAAACAATTTACAAAAATGTGATGTTAGAAATAGAGTTGCAGAAGTATTCTGAAATCGTTTCGGAAATGTAGATAAAATACAAATATTTTTGAGAGATTGATTGATGAGTCAACAATCAAGGTAGTGAACTTAAACCGTGACTTTTGAAAATATTGTTTGATAGTTCGAGAAAATAACTTTCGTGTTAAAATATTTATAAAGTTTATTATGAAATCCATTTGTTAATCGATTTTGGAAAACCTTTATTTATGTTTTAGAAAAATTCTCTTTTTAAACAATTTAAGCAAAATAATAAGTATATCAACCATAAAGCGATAATAAAATACTCCAGAGGCCTTATTACAACTTAAACCAAAATAGAAAAATAATAAAATAAACGAAAATAGAAATTTAAAATTCAATAACACCATTTCTAAAGTATGGCCTCCACCGAGTCATCCATGGGCCCAAGTCCTCGTCACTGAACATTACCTACAAGGGTTAAGAAAAAGGTGGGTGAGTTACAAGAACTCAGTGTGAAATCCCTTTACCATCATCCACTGGGCCTGAACCCATATAGCAATCATCTTGGGCCTAAGCCCTTTTGCATAACAATCTTAAAATGAAGCAAATGTATGAATGTATGCAACCCAACCCAACCTAGATCTCCATCCGCTACACACCACCTGTACCATCCATCACACCTGTGGGGATCTTTTGTCAACCCACCCCGCCAACACACCAATCATAGGCATTTAGCCATTTATATCAAATTCGAATTGTGGACAAGCCACCAGAATAATAGAATATACGTGGCTTAGCCACCAGACAAAATATGACAGAGTCACCAGATAATGTGGCAGAGCCACCAAATTTCACTTCCCCGATCATCAATATCCTAATCCCATGCAACTTATGTAAATGCAACATACATAGTAAATCATGATATTTACAATGTAACCATGATAATTAATAACTCAGAGATTTATTACAAACAATTTGGCCCATTAACACTTTGCAAAATCAGCCCATTAGGGCATTATATCAAATTGGCTCATTAAGCCATATGTCAAATTGGCCCATTAAATAATATATCAGATCGGCCCACAAAACAATATATATCAAATCGGCCCATTAAAAATACATCAGATCGGCCCATTAGGGGCATTTTCGTAATTCAGCCCATAAGGGCATTTCGGTAAATCCATAAGGACATTTCAGTAATTCGATAATCTTACCCACTAAGGGTAATTTGGTAATCTCGCAACCCAGGGGTTTTTCGGTAATTTACCCTCTAAGGGTATTATGGTAATTTCGCAACCCAGACTTAACTACTAATTTGGGGCATAAAAAATTGAAACTGTCCATCTGTGTCATACTAACTAAACTGACCATAACTCAGATTAGGAAACTCAAAATTTAGATCCGTAAATTTTCCTTGAAACTAGACTCATATATCTTCTTACGATAATTTTTCCAGAATTTTTGACTTAACCATTTAGTACAGTTTATTCCTTAAAGTTTCCCTTGTTTCACTGTCTAACGATTCGACCTCTCTTATCTTAATTTCAAATATCTTATGTGACAGTTTTCATATGTTGCTCCCACTTGTTTCTATTAAAAATAGGTTCAATAAGGAATCCATACATATTAATTATAACTCTTAATTTACTTTGTACAATTTTATACGATTTTTCCAAGACAGATCAGGGAACCACGAAGTCATTCAAAACCAGTCTCACTAAAATTAAAATATCACAAACTTTAAAATTCCTTTTCAAAATCAAATCACCATTGTTGACCTAAAACTGTTTCATTGCAAAAATATGGTTACCACTATGAACCTCACGCACGCCCGAGTGATCACGAAGCCGGTTTCTGGTTTTCTTTGGTATTACGACCAAATCACAGAACATTTCATGCAAACAATCAGAGAGATGTGAGAACACACACCATTTCAAACATGTATTCGGAAAGTGCGGGATTACACACCTTATTTGTATTTCCTTAAGAACCACTCTTCTTTGATCCTAGAACAATACCAACCAAAAGTTAGCCTCAAATTTCCAAAAGATTTCATACCCAACGTATTACTTACACTTGCATCACTTACCACTATATCCGAAGGATTAGCAAATAGAATATATCGAGTGATTTCATCCCTAAAACATAATTAATTAGTCGAAACTTCAATCCGATTTGCAACATAGCCAAATAGAGATATAACGAAAAATCTAAAAATGAACCCCTTACCTTAATGATGATAGATCCGACTTCAATCGTTTGACTCAAGACTAGAGAGGGATCAACAAGAATGTCCTTTACGACTACACACTAGAACACTATGAAAGGAAAGATGATCACACTTAGAGAGAATAGAAGAAATGATGTTTTCGGTTAAGAAAACCATCCCAAGATAAGGGCACAAAATTTAGCATGGAGAAAAGAAAAATACAATGATAGAATAGAGTCTCTTACCGATCTGATTAAGAAGATTTTTTTCCCACACGATGGTGAACGAAATGATGAAGGAATAGGATGATAATGGGTTCGGCTATCAAAGGGAAAAGAAGCAAAGATGCCTTGAGGGTTTCGGTCAAAACAAGAGAAAAAGATGCTCTCTTTTTGGCTTTGGAGTTTCGGCAAAGAAGGAAAAATTGGAGAAAGCAAAAGACACCAAAATGCTGAGGAGAAAACAACCTCTTCAACACCAAAAAGTTGCAAATTCCTATAGAAAATTTGGCTATCACAAACCCCTCCTCCAAAACCATTATCATCTTTTCCAAAAGATGAACATTAACCAATTAAAATCTTTCCAAAACACCTTCCACACTATATGCCAACATGTTCCCTTATCCTTCCTTTTCTTTCATTTCTTTCCCCTCTTTTTCCCTTATCTTCCTCCTTACCATATTCCTTAGCCTCCCTTCCAAAATTAAAAAGTCTTCCATACCATATTAAAGCCTTGGCCGACACTTACCTTATTAGTACAAAAATTTAATCCAAAATATTTGCACTTGGTGGGATTTGAACCTCTTCCCTTAAAGTCCTTCATGTGGCATCATATCCTCTTTACCAATTGCTCATTTATGCAAGCAAATTACTCTCTTATTTCCATAAGCCTTGATGCCACTTACTATCTCTCCTTAAAGTGCTTAAACACAAAATTTTTCCTATAACTTAACTTAAACCCGGAACTTCCTAGAAACCTCGTAACTCTCCAAAATCACCTTCCTAATAAGTCCAACTTGAAATAATGCCGTTCTCAAATTCCCATGAATTTTAAAACGCTTCTACGCTCAAGGTCCAATGGGCCTAATAGGTCCAATTCTACTAGGCCCAATTTTGGGATGTTACACTTCATGCGTAAGAGGGTATTTAAAGCTGGTATGGGGATTTGGGGAAGGCCTTTCATGTCCCCAAGGCATCTAGAACAAGGTGTGGCCATCTGGATTTCCAAGACTAGTTATGGAGCTCATTCAAAGTCATGAAAGCCCCTTGGCCAAAAATTCAAAATGCAAATCAGCCCCACTCATCCATTAATGTACGGTTGCATCTAGAATATGACCATTACCCTTCAATTCAGCCGAATTTAGGCATGGTATACTAGAAGACTTGTTATAGAATAATCAAGGTTAATCTAGTTTATTGTTACTTAGCTATTAAGTAGTATTTGAGTGACTATTCGGTTATCATGTTAGCCTATAAATAGATGATCATTTTCTATTGTAAAAAGATTTTTGATGATTGAACTTTGATATATATATATATATATGTGAACTTTAGTTCATCGAGTGAGCTTGACTCCTCTTCGACTTCGTACAAGTTTCATAGACTTATCGAGCTGTTGATGTGATCCTGGTCACATCATGGTTCGACTCTTTCTGACGCCATCGAGAGTGGCCTAAGCTCGAGGGGCCAAAGTGCAAAATGAAGCTGATTCCAGCTCATTTTCAGCACAATTAAACTCCTTTTCTATGTGGTTCAGTTCACATGAGTTCATCTCAGCTCATTGAGATTAGTTTAAGTTCACATTCAGTTTATTTAGTTTGTGTTTAGCTTGATTTAATTCATGCATTTTTAATTTACTGAATACAAACTTTTAAATTAAATATTAGCTTTAAATAAAGGTGTTTAGTTTAATTAAATAAGTTGTGTTTAATAAGAGGCTTATCAATTAATCTAGTTACTAGGATGTTTTAATGAAGTATGAGTTTAAGTTAATTTAATTCTGCTTCCATAAATTAACTAGTTGCTGCATTAATTGAAGTCTTTATTTCTAGTTCATTTAATAATGTTTTTCTTAATTAAACTAGTTGCTGGAATAAATGATGCTTAAGTGTTAGTTCATTTATTTAAGTCTAGTTGCTGGAATAAATGATGCTTAAGTGTTAGTTCATTTATTTAAGTCTAGTTGCTGGAATAAATGATGCTTAAGTGTTAGTTCATTTATTTAAGTTAGTTGTTACTTTGTTTTAGGTTTAATCAATGAATAAATGTGTTTAATATGTCGGTTACATGTGTTAATTGCAGGTGATTTTTCAGCTTACAACCATTAAATTTAAAGGCTGTTACACCTTCAATAAGGTGGCTTTTCAAGTGATTTCGATTACAAAAAGAGGGGGCTGTTATAAAAAGAGGCTTTAAACATCAATAAAAAGAGTTTAAAGGAGCATTACACTTCCTTTAAATTTCAGTAGCCACCCTTCCACTACTCCAAACGTTTTTGCTACTTTAATGGTCAATTCATACTTTAAAAACTTCATTAAGTTTTTAGAGTCTATTCAGCTAGCCAAAGGAGAAACCAAGAGACATTTTCAAAGCATTCAAGGGCATTGAATCAGCTGATTAAAGCATCTTAAAGAGAGGAGTTAATTGATCCAAGACTTTCAAAGGTTGAGACTCTTTATTTGGTTAGTGACTTTTCGGTTGATCATGGAGAATTCAAAGGATTTTGACAAGCAATTTAATTGAAAAGTTAAACACATTGAAGATGGGAGTTACATGGCTAGAATTCCAAAAGTTGAGACTCTTCATTTGAAATCATTATTAGCCTCATTAAAAGTGACCATTCAACTAGTTTCATTTGATACTATATATACATGTAATCACATATTGTAGGGAGACTTTTGAACTTTGGAATATATTTTATGAACTTTTGTTCATTGAGTGAGATTATTCTCCTCTCTATCTTTTCATTTGAGTTTCGATTTCGACTTATCAAGTTTTCTTGCTTGTGGCGTCAATCGTTCTCTTCCATCAACTTATACCATAGGTTCTTATCTTTATAGATAATGGGTCTTGGTCCATCATCGACTACCATTTTTCCACCTTAAACAAATATAGAACCAGGGTGACACTTTATTAGTGCTTTGAATCGATTCTTTGTTTAAGTTCTTTCATCCATTCCCATCAACTATCACCTATCATTTATCTAAACCATCACTTATCCATCTATCCAATTCCATTACCATCAGCCTATCATTGTTTGTTCAACCTTAAACCGAATCCCATCTTCCTCCCCTTCATCTTAAACTGAACCTATCCTTTTAATTATCCAAATCAACTTTTTCATTTAAACACCTCCATTCCTAACTTAAACCCACCTTCTAAACAAATTCACCTAAAGCTTCCGCAAACTCATCCATATTTTTCCGATTATTTTTTGAAGACTTGATTCCTCCTCGTAGACAATTGGGCAATTCACATACGACTCGACTCACCCTGAGGCAGATCGTATCAGCTGTGCTTGTGGCGTCTATCACTTGACCATACCGTTATACCACTGGTTCTTACTTCACTAAGTAACGGGTCTTTGGTCCATATCGACATCCATATTACCACCTTAAACAAATATAGAACCCGGGCTGACACTTCATTAGTGTTGAATCGATTCTTTGTTTAAGTTCCTTATCCATCTCCACCGATCTATCACCTATCTACTTATCCATCATTATTTCTTTCCAACAAACCAAACCATTCCCTTATCACCATATTCCTTTCATAGTTATTTTCGAACCTATCCCTTCATTCATCTAAACCGTTTCTTTTATTTTCTAACATCCATTCCTAACTTAACCCATTTTCTAAACCAATTCATTTGTAGCTTCCGCAAACTCTTCCATATTTCTCAATTATTTTCCGAATGCTTGAATTACTCCTCGTAGACGATTGGGCGAGTCGCATACAATTCAAATCTTCCCGAGGCGGACTGTATCATCTGGTATCAGAGCTACCAAATGAGGATTTTCGACGACGATCGTGAAGCCGGAAGTTAGTTCGTAAGTTTAAAAAATAAAAAAAATCAAAAAAAATTCAAGTTGTAATTTTCATTTCATGTATCATATTATATTGTATGTGAAGTAAAAAAAATACGAGTGTAAAAAAAAAAGTTAAAAAAATAGTATGGAAATTTTTTTGAAAGTTTGTTGTTCATTCTCCTCCACTACCCCGATCTTCTACCATTCTTGTGGCTTCAACCTCCCCACCCAATGCCACCCCTGACCTATTTGCCTTTTCTTTTGTTTTAGCTTACCTTAAACCCGACATCAATCCTTTGTAACAATTTTTGAAGCTGACCCTCAAGCCACGATTAGTCTTTCGAAATGAAGTACGAAATTATGAGAGCGAGAGAGAGTGGTAAAAGGCACGAGTGTAATCATCAAAGAAAAAGCCTTATACGAGTGAAAACACGAGTGTGAGCGATTTTTCTTTGTGAGTGACTTGTGAGTTTTTGTGGTGAGGATTTAATTTTCTGTTTTATTCCTTTTAACAATTTTCTTTTCCAGAAAAATAAACATGTCACAAGAAGGGTTCTCAGCCGTCGACTTCCAATACTTGTTGAACGAAATGGAAAGCATGTTTGACCGGAAAATGTCTTCAAGTCAAAAAATAGAATCTAGCACCCTACAAAGGTATACCTTTGAATACTACTTGAAGAAGTCCCGTCGTGATTCCCCATCGCCATCTATTTCGAGTCAAGAAGTTTCATGCTATGACTCTTATTCCTTGAAGAGTCCGAGAAGAAATATCAATCATGAATCTTATTTGACGAATTCGAGGTGAAGTGAAGTGGATTTCGAGTTTGAAGCCTGTTACGATGACGAACGCAAAAGTATGAGCTATTCATCGACTGCTTCAAAGATGTCACGCAAGGAGACTCTTACACCAAGAATCGACCGTGATATAAATGAGAACATTCTTTCGATCCTTGAAGCAAACCCTTGTATTTTTGATTCTTTTGAAACATCTTATTGTTGTGATAAAAACGAAAAAGAAAAATCAAAAGAAAAAGAAAACGAGAGTGAAAAAGAGTTTGTGAGAGAGAAAGAAATAGAAAAAGAAATCGAGGGAAAAGAAAATAAAAATGAGAAAAAAGAAAAAGAAATTGAGATAGAAAAAGAGAGAGAAACAAAAGAAAAAGATATTGAAAAGGAAACGAAAGAAAAGAATGAGCGAGAAAAAGAGAGAGTTAATTCAACTAACTCATCAGAATTTTGTTCTTCTTCTGTTTCTTCTCTTCAAGTTTTCGAGAAACCGAGTGACGATTACCAACTTCAGTACCTTCCCGATGAGCGACATTTTTCCTTCATTGAAAAAGGTAAAGTTGAATCACCCGAATCGGAAGGTAAGGAAGGTAAGTCTTATGAAATTCAACCGCCACCAAATTTTTCTACTGCTTGTGATTATATGGATAATTTCGTCATTGGCCATCCCTCGAATAATTGTGATGTTTTAAAAAATGATAAGATGACTTTATTCCATAATGATCATTGTGATGCGAAGTACGACGGTGGAGTAACAAATGTCCAACAAGTGCAAGACGATGACTTTTCTCTTAGTCCCAATTTGTTTGATTGTGGATATTACGAGTTTTGTTCATTGTCCAATATGGAAACTTTGAGTTGTTGCAAATCGGTTCTAAAACATGTTAAGAGTTTTGATTGCTTGATCTTGAGTTTGCACCATTCCTATTGAGTTTAACAAGTTTGATTTTTCAAAACTAATGCCACATTTTGTTTTAAATAATCAAACGCATGTTTTTAAACCTGAATTCATTCTCGATTTGCTTTGTGAGAAATTCAAGTATCATCGGTATGTTTGAAAGATTCCTATCATTTCGATACTTGTCTTCGATTAAGGTAACGAATTTTGTCAACTTTTTGTTCACTTTTTATTCGTTCCTTAAACAATTCTTGTGGTTGCACTTGAAATTCACGTTCCATTTGAAAAGTCTTGACTCAAACGCCAAGCTTCGATTACATTACTTGCCCATGGAGAGAAGGTTTGTATTTGCGCGAACAAGGTAAGAATGACCTTTGTCTTTACGAGCATCAAGGTAAGCTTTCTAAATCTTTTGATGCATTGTGGCCCTCTTCAAATGGTGAAAACTTTATATTGCTTGATTTCGTTGTTGTAAAACATTTAGATCATTACATGCTTAATCGTTCTATTTTGCCTGTTTGTGATCTACCTATTTTCTTGATTGATAAAAGGATTCTTACGTTTGACCATTTTGATAAATCTCGTATGAAAGAGTCCATATATCGATCAAAACTTGATACTGCTGTACGAAGTCGTGAGCCATGTGAAATATTTCGAGTATATATTTGTGATGTTTATGTTTATCATCGGAATCATTATTCGCATAATCATTTTGTCTTGTGGAATCCGTTTAAACCATATGCATGTTTTGAGGATTATTCCATCTTGTTTCAAAATTTTGACAAAGCTTTGTTCCTTTTGTATGATAATGTGTTTATGCCTGAATACATGCGATCTATTTGTCTTGTTTTAATTGGATTGCAAGTTTGTTTGAAACCAATCTTGCTAATTCATGTTTATCGTGTCAAGGTATCGATATTATCATCTGTCCCATTTGATCAAGGAAAACCGAGTCAAAAAGATTTTTGTTTGAAAAATCAATGGGTCGATTCGAGGACAAATCATCTTGAAGAGGGGAGGGATGATACAGGCACGCCCGGTGTAACATCCTAAAATTGGGCCTAGTAGAATTGGGCCCAATGGGCCTTGAGCGTAGAAGCGTTTTAAAATTTTGAGAATAAGAGAACGGCATTATTTCAAGTTAGACTTATTAAGAAGGTAATTTTGGAAAGTTACGAGGTTTCTATGAAGTTTCGAGTTCAAGTTGGGCCTTAGTAAAATTTTGTGTTTAAGCCTATTAAGGAGAGATAGTAAGTGGCATCAATGTAACACCCCAAACCAGGTCTATGCGTTAAGATGAGATTTGGTTTGTCACACCGAACGAACATCCAATATTCTCTAATGATTTAAGTAAAACAGTAATGCAAAACCTTTAGAAATAAGGTTTAATAAAAACTAAGTACAATGATTAAAATTTATGAATTAAGAAAAATACTTGTTTGAAATCTTATATATATTAGTCAAAACCTTTACGTAGTTTTAAAAGAATTTGAAAGAAATTGAAAAGTAATTTAGGTGTCCAAAATTGTTATAAAACACAATATTTTTAAGAAAACTTTATAGATTTTAACATAAGCCCATATTAAGAGTCTTAAAATAAAATTAAATCCATCCACACATAAAAATCCATAAAAACATAATTAGAGGCCTTATTACATCATACCCAAATAGTAATTAAAATAAGTAACTTAAATAAAGTTCATAGTTTATAAAACCCAAGCTCGTAGTATGGCCTCCACCAAGTCATCCCCGGCCCAAGTCCACATCAATTTCCATTACCTGAGATGGATAATAAAACGGGGTGAGTTACAAAGAACTCAGTGTGTAACTCACTTACCACCATTATTGGGCTGGACCATCAAGGCATTAATTTGGGCTTGAGCCCAATTACAAATTTTAACAATATAAAAATGAAATAAAATATATAAAATGCATGTAAAATGAATTTCCCAACCAAGCCTAATTTCCATCCGCTACACACCCCGCACTCAACCAAAGACACCTGTGGAGATCAAGTCAACCCACCCCGCCAAACACACCAATCGTAGGCATTTAGCCTTTTAAATAATATTGTAGTGCACTCACCGAACTAGATTGTGACATAGTCACCGAACTAGAGGCATTAAGCCAAATTTGTGGCAGAGCCACCGAACTAGATTCATGGCCACAGCCTTACTTCTCTTCATCATGTATCCCATCCCATGCAATTATGTATGAATAACAAACTTTAATCATAAATAATTTATCAAGTAATCCATAATACAAATGAGTTTTTAATTAAACTTTTCATTTGGGTCCATTAAACAAAATAGTATTTAGCCCATTTAGCAATCTAGCGAACTTTGGCCCATATTTGAACTAGAAGGTTTTTGGCCCATTATATCGATCTAGCAGTTTTTAGGCCTAATTTGTCGAACTAGCAGTTTTTTGGCCAAATTTATCGATCTAGTAGTTTTTCGACCCAATTTAACAATCTAGCAGTCTTTCGGCCCAATTTAACAATCTAGCAATCTTTCGGCCCAATTTAACGATCTAGCAGTATTTCGGCTCAATTTATCGATCTAGCAATATTTCAGCTCAATTTATCGATCTAGCAATATTTCGGCTCAATTTATCGATCTAGCAATATTTCGGCTCAATTTATCGATCTAGTAATTTTTCCGACTTTAACCGTTTTCATGCATTTACACAAAAGTGTTAATTATCACATAATTTTTGATTTTGTCATTTTTACGGTTTATCATAATACTTACTGTTTAGTATCTAACCCAAAAGATAAGTGTGAAGTTACACACTTGGTTATAGTGAGAACTAGACTTTCCCGCTCGTCAACACCTATACGTATCATGATAAATTAGAATCACTATATTTTAATAACGAAATCAATCTTAGGAATTAACGATCTAACTTTTACCCTCAGATTTTCGAACTACTTCTACTTGCGGTTTCTCCCCGATTGATGGTTCGTTAACTGAATCAAATCCACGAACAAATAATGGTTCGAGAGTACGAACTACTTCAAACAATTGATTCTCCTCGGATGAACATCCACAACCCGGTGGGGAATCCCGGATTGCTAAAACAGTCCTTTGCTTATACTTAGGGGGATTAATGGAACCTCCCTTCTTCCGAACACTAAACACCGCCCTTTTCTTCCCTATCTTGATTGTCTTCAAAGACAAAAGATCGTTAATCCAATCTATTATTACATCAAAATATGACTAAGGGTTTAAGGGTGAAATTCGCTTACCACAAAGATCCTTATTCCAAAATATGAGAATTGATCAAACGTTCCTTTATCACCTTAAATCGATTCCAACGTTCTAAGATACCCATGAACACTTGATTTTCGATCTTCCGCTATCGCACTAAAATATAACCATTGGAAACGTTTAAGAGATGGAATGGTAAAATTTCTATCCAAGAAATCCTTTTTACCATCATCAAAATTCGGCCAACATATTTATTAACTAATCGTAAAATAAAAAGAACCCTTACCTATTATCCACGATTGGAAAGAGACGATTGAGAAAGATGTTTGTGCAAGATGGAGGATTCGGCTATATGACCAAAGAAAATAGAAAAATGATTCGGCTATGGATACATCAACATTTGGCCATGAGAGAAAATAATAGAGAAAGTATGAGTATCAAGAATAAAAGATGAGAGAAGAATGATGATGATGTTGTTTCAATTTTCAAAGAGAATAAAAGAGAAAGAAAGAAAGAGATGAGTTTTGGGAGCAATGTATATTCAGCAATGGGGAGAAGAAAAGTAAAGAATGGCTTTTTGGTGTTGGTAGAATTGGCACTATGTGAAAGGCACAAAATTGAACACTAAAGTGAAAAGCAAAAATGACCAAATGGTCAAAATAATCAAGGCTTACCAAAAGATCAATTTCGGCCAAAGGGAAAAGTTGAGAAGAGGAATGCAAAATTTTGCACAAAAACTAAAATGACCAAAAGCAAACTCCTAAACCTTACCAAGCTACTAGCAAAATTCGGCCAACCTTCCCCCTAGCCATAATGCCGTCCAAATTCATTGGTCAAATGACCATGAATTTGTTTCCAAAACACTTTCCTTGATACTTGCCCTATGTCTCCATATCTTTCCATATTTTCTTGATTCCCTATCATAAATTCACTCTTACCTTATTCCTTTGATATACTAACCAAAAATAACAAGGTCAACACTTACCATAAATAAGCTTGGCCGACACTTACCATAGAAGAGCAAAATAAAAGTTGTCCAAATGTTATACAAGGGATTGAACCACTCCCCTCATGCAATATCTCATGCGCCAACACCACCTTGCCATTTACTCATCTTATGCTACTTTTTAACACTTAATTTAACTTAAGTGTCAATGCCACTTGCTCCACTTCAATAAATTCTCAAACTAAAAATTATTCCATACCCGAATAATTCTATACTCTTCTTCAGGACTATAATAGGCACAAAAAGAAATAAGAAAATTTTTTCCTTCATAATCTAAACACCAAAACATGCAATAAATCGATACTTGAATTTTAGGGTGTTACAACTCTACCCTCCTTAAAGAAAATTTCGTCCTTGAAATTTACCTGGTTGAAAGAGATGAGGGTATTGTTGACGAATTGTATCCTCAGGCTCCCACGTAGCTTCCTCCACTCCGTGATTACGCCATAAAACCTTGACCAACGGCACGATTTTCTTTCTTAGCACCTTAACATCTCGGTCTAAGATTTCCACTGGTTCCTCCTCAAAAGACAAGTCCGAATTCAACTCCACTTCTTTCTACTAGGTACTATGTGCGAAGGATCCGATCTATAGCGCCTCAAAGATGGAAACATGAAAAACATTATGAATCGACTCAACTCCGGAGGTAATTCGATCGATAGGCCACTGGACCAACACGCTTCACCACACGATATGGTCCAATGTATCTAGGACTTAACTTGCCCTTCTTCCCAAACACTGAAAATCTTCTTCCAAGGTGAGACCTTCAAGAAAACTTGATCCCCACAAAGATACTCGATACTTCTACGCCGGATCGCATACGACTTTTGTCTATCCGAAGCTTCCTTTAACCGTGCTCGAATAGCTTTTACTTTTTCTTTCGTTTCAGAGATCAGCTCAGGACCTAACATCTGTCGTTTGCCCAATTCAGTCCAAAAACTAGGAGAACGAAACCTACGACCATATAATGCCTCGTAGGGTGCCATCTGAATGCTAGACTGATAGCTATTGTTGTAAGCAAATTCTGCCAACGGTAGAAAATCCTCCCAACTACCTTTGAAGTCGATTACACATCCCCTTAACATGTCTTCCAAAATCTGAATTACTCTTTCTGATTGACCATCTGACTGAGGATGAAAAGCCGTACTGAAGTTTAGCTTTGTTCCTAAAGCTTCATGCAAAGCTTTCCAAAATCGTGACGTAAACCTAGGATCCCTATCTAATATAATAGACACAGGTACCCCATGCAACCTCACGATTTCGGATACGTATAGCTTAGCCAACTTTCAGAACGAGTAATCCGCATTTAACCGGTAGAAAATGAGCAGTCTTCGTCAAACGATCAACAATTACCCAAACGGAATTTTTCTTAGTAGGTGTTAAAGGTAACCCACTATCAAAATCCATTGTTATCCGCTCCTATTTCCAAAGAGGAATCTTTACCGGTTGTAATAATCCTGACGGCAATTGATGCTCCGCCTTCACTTGGCGACAAGTTAAACATTTTCCCACAAATTCAGAAATCTCACGCTTCAACCCTAGCCACCAATATTGTTCACGAAGATCCCGATACATCTTATTTCCTCCGGGGTACATAGCATAAGGGCTACTATGCGCCTCCCGTAGAATCATTTGTCTCAGATCTGAGTCCTTAGGTATACAAACTCTCCCACGAAAACATAACACACTTTCTGCGTTTATGCTAAAATCCTCTATTCCACCATTTTCAACTTGTTGAATTAAAAGTCCCAACTTCTTATTTGATATCTATTTTTCCTTGATTTGCTCTAACCACAGAGGCTTCACTGAAGTTCCGCTTATCGGACTACCATCCTCGCACAAACTCAAATGGGCAAACATTGTTCTCAAATCGAGATACCACCTTACGACTTAACGCTGTGCTGCTACCACATTAGCTTTTCCAAGATGATACTCGATTGAGAAATCATAGTCCTTTAACAGCTCCACCCATCTTCGTTGTCTCAAGTTTAATTCTTCGAGTAAGAAGATACTTAAGACTCTTGTGATCCGTATAGATGATAGACTTTTCACCGTAGAGGTAATGCCTCCAAATCTTTAGAGCAAACACTCTCTGCAGCTAACTCCAAGTCATGAGTAGGTTACTGCATGGTCTCTCGGTGACGAGAAGCATAAGCCACCACTTTCCCACTTTGCATCAATACACATCCTAAACCCGTGTGTGACGCGATCGCGAAGAAACTATAAACTCCTTTCCAAACCTCAAAGTTGAATCGATCTCGGCGCTTAGTTAAAATCTTCTTTAATTTCTCGAAACTTTCTTGTTGTTTATCGGTCCATATATATGGTACTCCCTTTTCGCAAAAGCTTAGTTAGGGGTGCAAGAATCAACGAAAACCCTCAACAAAGCGTCTATAGTAACCACCAAACCCAAGAAACTCCGAATCTCGCCATCGACTTTGGTGGTTTCCAATCCAATCTGACCTCAATCTTCCGAGGATCCACCCTTATTCCTTCGGCTGATACCACATGACCCAAAAAAGTCACTTCCCTTAACCAGAATTGACATTTACTAAATTTGGCATAAAGTTGATTATCTTGAAGTAACTGCAATACAATTCACAAATGCGAGTCATGCTCCTCTTCATTCCTTGAATATACCAGAATGTCATCTATGAATACCACCACAAACCGGTCTAAATATGGTTGAAAGACCCGGTTCATCATATCCATAAATGCAGCTGGTGCATTGGTTAACCCAAACGGCATCACCAAAAACTCATAATGTCCATAACGAGTTCGGAAAGCCGTCTTGTGAATATCCGCTTCTTTCACCTTAAGTCGTGATAACTCGATCTCAAATCAATTTTGAGAAAATAAGCTCCCTTCAATTGATCAAACAGGTCGTTAATTCTCGGCAGAGGATACCGATTCTTGATCGTCAATTTATTCAATTGCCTGTAGTCAATACACATACGCATTGACCCATCTTTCTTCTTAACAAACAAAATCGGTGCTCCCCACGGAGACACACTCGGTCGAATAAAGCCCCGATCTAGCAATTCTTGAATTTGAGCTTTAAGCTCCGACAACTCCTTCGGTGCCATTCTATAAGGAGCAATGGACACTGGAGCTGTCCGCAAAAGCTCAATACCAAATTCCACTTCCCGATCCGGAGGTATCTTGGGAAGTTCTTTAGGAAAAACATCCGAAATTCCTTCACTGTTCTCACATCTTCCATCGACAACTCTTTGGCATCTAAAGCACTAATAAAAGCTAGAAATGCTCTATACCCTTTTCGTACCAACTTTTTCTCGCCTTAAGTGCAGATACCACATTTGCCAAGTAATTCTTTCGCCTCACCTATCATAATTATCTCCTTATCCTCCACGGTTCTTATTGACATCCGCTTTTCAAAGACAATCCACTTGCGCCCGATGCTTAACCAACCAATCCATACCCAAAATGATATCGAACTCATAAAGGCAATTCCATCAAATTTGCGTAAATATTTCTCATTGAATTACTAAGGGCACGTCTCTAAACAGTTAATTTACTAACACCGATCGCCCTAAAGGACTAATTACCTTCATCTCACTATCGAAATTTTAGAGTCTAAATTCAAGTTTCCAGATATGGTGCTAGCGACATACGAATGGGTAGAACCAATATCTATCAAAGCAATAATGGTACATCAAAGATGAAGAACGCATCAGCTTATCACATCAGTGCATTGCCATCCTCACGGCATCTAATTGCATATACCAATCCTGGCTGTCTTGCATCTGTGTTGCCTCTAGGACCATTGCCTCGACCCGCTGCACCTTGACCACGTCCAGCCCCATTACCACCACGACCTGGTCCACGACCTCTCGGTGGTTGCTGAATTCCTCTTGCCGGTGGTGCATCAGTGTTACGAGCTTCCTGAGTTGTATCCATTCGACGAGGGCAATTCCTATATTGATGATCCATCGACCCGCATTTATAGCAAGCACCCGTTTTCTTCCAGCACTCTCCAGAATGCCTTTTCCCACAATCAGCACAATCTCGACTCTGATTCACAGTTACAGGTGTTCTACCTTGAGCTGGTTCATCATTCCGAGGCCTCTTCAGAAACCTTTTTGAAAAACCCGAATACTTCATATCTCTCTTGCCTCTAGCTCGTTCCCGATTCTGACAATTTTGAGTTCTTAGCCTCTTGGCTATCTTGGCCTTTTCCACAAGCGTGGCAAAAGTTCTAACTTGTTGTGGGGCTATCAAAACCCGCAATTCATCGTTCAAGCCATCCTCAAAGCGTACACAATGCTCATGATCCGTTGCCACTATTGTTCGAGTATAGCGACTCAAGCGCAAAACTCAGCTTCATATGCTGCCACTGTCTTATTCCCTTGGACCAGATTCAGGAATTCCTTCCTTCTTGCATCAACATAACTCGTTCCTACATATTTCCCTTGGAAGGAAACTTTAAAGAATTCCCAATTGACTAATGCAGCTTCAGTGCCTTCTCGGACAGTAAGCCACCATTGGTATGCTTCGTCCCTCAACAAGGACACCGCTCCCCTTAGTTTTTATTCCACAGTGCACTCAAGATCGTCCATAATTCGCTCCATCGCTCAAGCCAATATTCAATGACATTTGGAGCTACACCGAGACACCTCTGAAAACCTCAAAGCACCACTTGATTTCAATCGTTCGATATTGACCCACGAGCCGTTGGCCCGGTTCTAGCTCCGGCGACCCTTTCAAGGACTCGCGGCGATTGCTCGTGTCACCGTATTATCTTCTTCCATATGATCATGTGATCCCGTCTCACTTTCGAGTGACGCAGGTGCATCCATTTTCGGCATATGATCCGGCGCTTCAGTTGTGCCTCTAACACCTCGTCCTCTACCACGGCCATGTCTACCGCGTCCACGACCACGTCCTCTAGTGCTCATAGTGACTGATTTAATCTGGTTATGAGTTTTATGAATCAGAATACTATTTTAGTGTTTATTAACGATGTTTTATGATATGAAAGAGATAGAGTTGTTTTTGCAACCATATCCTATTGTCTCAATCTCTACGATTTTCCACACCTAAAACTAGAAGTTCTAGAGTGTTTCTTATGATCATATCACAATGATAATAAACAATCAATATACAGATACTTACTTGACTTGGCGCGGGATGTTCATGGTGCCATACTACCTTTAAATCAAAAAGTCTAGAAATTTGAATTATTTTTCAACCAAATATCATTGTTGAACCCCAAACCCACACCGAAGTTTTGAAACTCCGGCTCGATACCATTAAATGTAACACCCCAACTGTGTCTATGCGTTAAGACAAGATTTGGTTTGTCACACCGAACTAACATCCAATATTCTCTAATGATTTAAGTAAAAAAAGAATGCAAAACCTTTAGAAATAAGGTTTAATAAAAACTAAGTACAATGATTAAAATTTATGAATTAAGAAAATACTTGTTTGAAATCTTATATATATTAGTCAAAACCTTTACGTAGTTTTAAAAGAATTTGAAAGAAATTGAAAAGTAATTTAGGTGTCCAAAATTGTTATAAAACACAATATTTTTAAGAAAACTTTATAGATTTTAACATAAGCCCATATTAAGAGTCTTAAAATAAAATTAAATCCATCCACACATAAAAATCCATAAAAACATAATTAGAGGCCCTATTACATCATACCCAAATAGTAATTAAAATAAGTAACTTAAATAAAGTTCATAGTTTATAAAACCCAAGCTCGTAGTATGGCCTCCACCAAGTCATCCCCGGCCCAAGTCCACATCAATTTCCATTACCGAGATGGATAATAAAGCGGGGTGAGTTACAAAGAACTCAATGTGTAACTCACTTACCACCATTATTGGGCCGGACCATCAAGGAATTAATTTGGGCTTGAGCCCAATTACAAATTTTAACAATATAAAAATGAAATAAAATATATAAAATGCATGTAAAATGAATTTCCCAACCAAGCCTAATTTCCATCCGCTACACACCCCGCACTCAACCAGACACACTGTGGGGATCAAGTCAACCCACCCCGCCAAACACACCAATCGTAGGCATTTAGCCTTTTAAATAATATTGTAGTGCACTATCAACTAGATTGTGACATAGTCACCGAACTAGAGGCATTAAGCCAAATTTGTGGCAGAGCCACCGAACTAGATTCATGGCCACAAGCCTTACTTCTCTTCATCATGTATCCCATCCCATGCAATTATGTATGAATAACAAACTTTAATCATAAATAATTTATCAAGTAATCCATAATACAAATGAGTTTTTAATTAAACTTTTCATTTGGGTCCATTAAACAAAATAGTATTTAGCCCATTTAGCAATCTAGCGAACTTTGGCCCATATTTCGAACTAGAAGGTTTTTGGCCCATTATATCAATCTAGCAGTTTTTAGGCCCAATTTGTCGAACTAGCAGTTTTTCAGCCAAATTTATCGATCTAGTAGTTTTTCGACCCAATTTAACAATCTAGCAGTCTTTCAGCCCAATTTAACAATCTAGCAATCTTTCAGCCCAATTTAACGATCTAGCAGTATTTCGGCTCAATTTATCGATCTAGCAATATTTCAGCTCAATTTATCGATCTAGCAATATTTTGGCTCAATTTATCGATCTAGCAATATTTCGGCTCAATTTATCGATCTAGTAATTTTTCTGACTTTAACCGTTTTCATGCATTTACACAAAAGTGTTAATTATCACATAATTTTCGATTTTGTCATTTTTACGGTTTATCATAATACTTACTGTTTAGTATCTAACCCGAAAGATAAGTGTGAAGTTACACACCTGGTTATAGTGAGAACTAGACTTTCCCGCTCGTCAACACCTATACGTATCACGATAAATTAGAATCACTATATTTTAATAACGAAATCAATCTTAGGAATTAACGATCTAACTTTTACCCTCGGATTTTTGAACTACTTCTACTTGCGGTTTCTCCCGATTGATGGTTCGTTAACCGAATCAAATCCACGAACAAATAATGGTCCGGAGTACGAACTACTTCAAATAATTGATTCTCCTCGGATGAACGCCCACAACCCGGTGGGAAATCCCGGATTTGTGAAACAGATCTTTTGCTTATACTTAGGGGATTAATGGAACCTCCTTCTTCCGAACACTAAACACCGCCTTTTCTTCCCTATCTTGATTGTCTTCAAAGACAAAAGATCGTTAATCCAATCTATTATTACATCGAAATATGACTAAGGGTTTAAGGGTGAAATTCGCTTACCACAAAGATCCTTGTTCCAAAATATGAGAATCGATCAAACGTTCCTTTATCACCTTAAATCGATTCCAACATTCTAAGATACCCACGAACACTTGATTTTTGATCTTCCGCTATCGCACTAAAATATAACCATTGGAA
Source organism: Gossypium sturtianum (assembly GCA_025698515.1). Taxonomy (NCBI): domain Eukaryota; kingdom Viridiplantae; phylum Streptophyta; class Magnoliopsida; order Malvales; family Malvaceae; genus Gossypium; species Gossypium sturtianum. Next base: position 93,107,664 of record CM046955.1, read on the forward strand.
ACGTTTAAGAGATGGAATGGTAAAATTTCTATCCAAGAAATCCTTTTTACCATCATCAAAATTCGGCCAACATATTTATTAACTAATCGTAAAATAAAAAGAACCCTTACCTATTATCCACGATTGGAAAGAGACGATTGAGAAAGATGTTTGTGCAAGATGGAGGATTCGGCTATATGACCAAAGAAAATAGAAAAATGATTCGGCTATGGATACATCAACATTTGGCCATGAGAGAAAATAATAGAGAAAGTATGAGTATCAAGAATAAAAGATGAGAGAAGAATGATGATAATGTTGTTTCAATTTTCAAAGAGAATAAAAGAGAAAGAAAGAAAGAGATGAGTTTTGGGAGCAATGTATATTCGGCAATGGGGAGAAGAAAAGTAAAGAATGGCTTTTTGGTGTTGGTAGAATCGGCACTATGTGAAAGGCACAAAATTGAACACTAAAGTGAAAAGCAAAAATGACCAAATGGTCAAAATAATCAAGGCTTACCAAAAGATCAATTTCGGCCAAAGGGAAAAGTTGAGAAGAGGAATGCAAAATTTTGCACAAAAACTAAAATGACCAAAAGCAAACTCCTAAACCTTACCAAGCTACTAGCAAAATTCGCCAACCTTCCCCTAGCCATAATGCCGTCCAAATTCATTGGTCAAATGACCATGAATTTGTTTCCAAAACACTTTCCTTGATACTTGCCCTATGTCTCCATATCTTTCCATATTTTCTTGATTCCCTATCATAAATTCACTCTTACCTTATTCCTTTGATATACTAACCAAAAATAACAAGGTCAACACTTACCATAAATAAGCTTGGCCGATACTTACGATAGAAGAGCAAAATAAAAGTTGTCCAAATGTTATACAAGGGATTCGAACCACTCCCCTCATGCAATATCTCATGCGCCAACACCACCTTGCCATTTACTCATCTTATGCTACTTTTTAACACTTAATTTAACTTAAGTGTCAATGCCACTTGCTCCACTTCAATAAATTCTCAAACTAAAAATTATTCCATACCCGAATAATTCTATACTCTTCTTCAGGACTATAATAGGCACGAAAAGAAATAAGAAAATTTTTTCCTTCATAATCTAAACACCAAAACATGCAATAAATCGATACTTGAATTTTAGGGTGTTACAATCAAGGCTTATGGAAATAAAAGAGTAAATTGCTAGCATAAATGAGCAATTGGTAAAAGGGTTATGGCGCCACATGTAGTACTGTAACATCCCAAAATTGGGCCTAGTAGAATTGGACCTATTGGGCCCATTGGGCCGCGAGCGCAAGAGTGTTTAAAATTTTTGTGAATATAAGAATGGTGTTATTGCAAATTGGACTTATTAGTTAAGTGAATTTGGAAGGCTACGAGGTTTCTAGGAAGTTTCGGGTTCAAGTTGGGCCTTAGTATAAATTTTGTGTTTAAGCCTATTCAAGAGAGATAGTAAGTGGCATCAAGGCTTATGGAAATAGGTGGGTAATTTGCTTGCATAAATGAGCAATTAGTAAAGAGGTTATGGCATCAAGTGAAGGCATTGAGGGAAGAGGTTCGAATCCCACCTGGTACAAAAATTTTGACTATTTCTTTTGTATACTTTCCTTAAGTGTCGGCCAAGCAAGTAATTATGGTAATGTGGACTTTTTATTTTTGGCAAGGTGGCTAAAGAGTTAAGGAAAGAATGAAGGTGAGGAAAGAAATCAAGAAAAAAGGGGAAAGTAAGGGGAACAAGTGGCCATTTTTAAGGGAAATGTTATGGAAAGTGTGGGTGGATAATTCTTGACCATTATGGTCATGTATGTGGACGGTTTTGAGTGTTAGGGGGGAAAAGCTGAATTCTTCACTTGTCCTTTTGGCAAACTTTGCACATGTGAAGCTTATTTTCTTTTAGCAAATTAGTGCTTTCTCTCTTCTCAACTCTCTTCTTTTGGTAGTGGCCAAAAAAATCCTCATTTTGCATTTTGTTCATTTTGTTCCTTCTTGTGCCGAAACTATCAACCCATCTACACTCATTCCTCCCTTGTTGCCAAAACACCCATTTTCATATTGATCCTTTTGACCATTTCGAACAATTTTATGTTTGTGTCAATCAAAACTCTCTAACACTTTTCATATCTTATTTTTGTTCTCTTTTCTATTCACTAGACGAAACTATCAACATCTAAACTCTTCTTCTTTGAACTCTTTTCTTTTGTGTTGGGCACCTATTGATCGATTTGGTAAGGAACTACCTTTCTCACTCTTTTCGTTTTATTTTCTTTTTCAATCTAGCTGATTATGTATGGCCATCACTAATCGGTATTTCACTTTGTTTCTTTTTCAAGATATACCTCTCCTACTCTCTTATATATATTATGTTCTTCATCTAGTGTAGAGTTATAGAAGGAAGCCGAATCTACTACCCTTGAATCATCCGTGGCCATAAGTAATCATTGGGAATCGGTTTTATAACCACTAAGGTAAGGGATTCGTTATGGTTTACTTCGATCTTCTTTTTGTTGGCCAGTTAGTTTGTTAAACGAAATAGTGGTTGTGACTAATCGATTATGTTTTAGGGACGAAATCACTCGATATATTCTATTTGTTGATCCTTCGGATATAGTGGTAAGTGATTCAAGTGTAAGTAATACGTTGAGTATGAAATATTTTGGAAATCCGAGGCTAACTTTTGGTTGGTATTGTTCTAGGATCAACGGAGAGTGGTTCTTTAGGAAATCAAAATCAGGTGTGTAATCCCGTACCTTCCGAATACATGTTTGATATGGTGTGTAATCTCACATCTCTTTGAAAGTTTGTATGATATGTTCTGTGATTTGGTCAAAATACCGAAGAAAATCGAAAACCGGCATCCGTGATCACTCGGGCGTGCGTATGATCGTAGTGGTAATCGTATTTTGTAATAAAATAGTTTTGGTTAGAAGCAGTGACGCGTTTTTGAAAAATCATGAAAAATAGGAGAAAGGGAATTAGATAGTGAATAAGATATCGAATCAAATCTTACTGTGTCTATTTTGATATGGAAGAAACAGAGAAGGAAAAGAAATTTTATATTCTGAGATATGTTAATTTTAGTGAGGCTGGTTCTGATTGACTTCGTGGTTCCCTATTCTGTTTTGGAAAAATCGGTTAAAATTGTACAAAGTGAATTATGAGTTATAATTTATATGTATAGATTCCTTATTGAGCCTATTTTCAATAGGAACAAGTGGGAGTAGCATATAAAAACTTTACAGTGAGATATTTGGGTAAGAGAGGTCAGAAATGTTGGACAGTGAAATAAGGGAATCTTTAAGAAATAAACTGTACTAAATGGCTAAGTCAAAAATTCTGGAAAAATTATAGTAAGAAGATATATGAGTCTAGTCTCAAGGAAAATTTACGGAGTTAGATTTCAAGATTCTTAACTCGAGTTTAGTCAGTATGACGCAGATGGACAGTTTCAAATTGTAATGCCCAAATTAGTAGTTAAGACTGGGTTGCAAATTTACCAAAATACCCTTGGAGAGTAAGTTACCGAAATACCTCTGGGTTACGAGATTACTGAATTACCCTTAGTGGGTAAGATTACCGATTTACAAAAATGCCCTAACGGGCTGAATTACGAAAAAGCCCCTAATGGGCCGATTTGTTAAATTGCCTTAATGGGCTGAATTGTTATATTGCCTTAATGGGCTGAATTGTTATTTTACTAAATGGGCCAATCTGATATTTTTCTAAGTGGGCCAATCTGATATTTTGCTAAATGGGCCAAATCTGATATTTTGCTTAATGGGCCTTTTTGATTAATTGAGATCATGGGCCATAATTTTGTAATAAATATCTGAATAAATTACTGTTGATATATTGTGATTTTGTTATGCATTATATATATGATTTGCATGGGATGGGATAATGATGAAGAGAAGTTCTAGTAGCTCTGCTACATATTCTGGTGGCTCTGCCACATATTCTGGTGGCTCTACCACATATTCTGGTGGCTCTGCCACAAATTTTGGTAATGGCTATGTGCCAATTTAAATATGGCTATGTGCCATCGGATTAAGGCTATGTGCCAACCTAAATATGGCTCTGTGCCATCATGATTATGGCTTTGTGCTAAACATATTTACCGAGGCTATGTGCCTAACATATAAATTTACGACTCTGTGTCAATCATATTTATCCAAGGCTGTGTGCCAATTATATTACCGTATATAATAATTTGGTGGCTTTGCCACAAATCTGAAAAATGGCAATGCCATGTAAATTCTGTTAATCTGGTGGCTTGTCCACAAATCTGATATAAATGGCTTAATGCCTACGTTTGGTGTGTTGGCGGGGTGGGTTGACTAAAGATCACCCATAGGTGTGTTGGTTGGTACGGGTGGTATGTAGCGGATGGAAAACTAGGTTTGGTTTGGGAATTGCATATCATATGCATATTATATTTGATACATTATTGTTGTTGTAAATGGGCTTAGGCCCAAAATATTGCTAATTGGGTTTCGGCCAAATGAATAACGGTAAGGGGATTATACACTGAGTTCTTGTAACTCACCCCCTTTCTCTTAACCCTTGTAGGTAATGCTTGATGATATGGACTTGGGCTATGGATGACTCGAGGGAGGCCATACTTCGGAAATGGTTTATTTGGACTTTAGACTTCTTTCTCGTTTATTTTATTACTTTACTATTTTGGGTTAAATGTTGTAATAAGGCCTCTGGACTATTTTTATTTTTGTTTTTTTGGTTGGGATGTTTTTATTATTTTTCTTAAATTGTTTAAAAAGGGGAATTTTCTAAAAACTTAAACAATGGTTTCCAAAATCGATTAACAAATGGATTTCAAAATAAACTTTTACAAATATTTTTAACATGGATATTTTCTCTCGAACTATTAACGATATTTTCAAAAGACTTGGATTCTCTTTCAAATTTTCAACGTCGTTTTCAAAAGTCACGGTTTTGTAAGATCATTAGTTTCGATTATCAATTTATCAAATAACCTCTCAAAATACTTGTATTTTATCTACGTTTCTGCAACGTTTTCAAAATGCTTCTGCAACTCTATTTATAAACGTCACATTTTCGTAAATTGTTTATTTCAAATATGCTTCCGCAAACGAAAAGGGTTTTTAAAGATTATTATGTTTTCAAGTAGTTAACAATTGCTTAAGTGTTTTTGGTTTTAACAAAGAGGCTGTATTTCTCAAGCAAGTTTTTAATAATCACAAAGATGGTTTTTACTTCCATGTGACACACCAGATTCGGGCCTAACTTCTAGGTCAGGTTTGGGGTGTTACAAATACCTTGAGGGAAGAGGTTCGAATCCCTTTGTGTGCAATTTTGACTTTTATTTTTGCATTCCTTCCTTAATGTCTGCCAAGGTATATATATGGCAAGGTTGACTTCTTTATTTTTGGTATGGTGGCTAAAGGAATTAAGGAAAGGTTGAGGTTGGGGAAAGGAATCAAAAGGAAAAGGCAAGTAAGGGGAACAAGTGGCTTATTTCATGGAGAATGTTATGGAAAGTATGGTTGGCAAAATTTTGACCCTTATGGCTATGCATGTGGACGATTTTGGGGGTAGATAGGTAGCTAAAATTTTACTTTGGCTTTTGGTAAGGTTTTGGTATTGTTTTGGCCAAAAATCCCATTTGCAACTTTGTGTCATTTTCTCCCAAATTGCTACTCTCTTTGCCGAAATCTTCTAGCACAATAGTGCATTTTTTCTTCTCTTTGGATTGGTCACATATTCATCTTTTATCCATCTTCCTTGATAGCCGAAACTTCAAGTTGATATTAAACAAATTCTTCTTCTTTCTTCTTGATTGCTGAAACTCTAAAGCCATTAGTGAGTACTTTTCTTTCTTTGTTTTGCCGAAACCACCTAGCCTAATTGATCATCTTCTCCATCTTCCAAGTTGGGGTTTTCTTTCTTGATTAAACCGGGTAAATGTTTTTATTCAAATCTTTTCTTCTTTTTCTCTTTAGCCGAATGAGAGTCCCTCATTATTTGGTTGTTTCATCTTGATTCTAAAACCGAAATGGTGTTCTCCCTTACTCCCTCACATCTTGATAATCTTTTATTTCTAGTATTCTAGTGGATTGGCTGAATACCACATCATTGCCTAATTATCTCAAGTCATAAGTCAATTGGTGGGAATTGGGATTATCATCGATTAAGGTAAGGAGTCTTTTCATAGTCCATTTGATATCACTACTCGGTTATTGTGTTAATCAGATCGAAGTTTCGACTAATCGATTATGTTTTAGGGACAAAATCACTCGATATGTTCTACCTTCGGACATAGTGGTAAGTGATTCAAGTGTAAGTGATACGAAATCTTTTGGAAATCCGAGGCTAACTTTTGGTTGGTATTGTTCTAGGTCATCAACGAGTGGTTCGTTAGGAAATCAAAATCAGGTGTGTAATCTCGTACCTTCCGAATACATGTTTGATATGGTTTATAATCTCACATCTCTCTAAAATTTTGTATGATATGTTCTGTGATTTGGTCAAAATACAAAGAAAACTAAAAACCAGCATCTGTGATCACTCAGGCGTGCGTATGATCATAGTGGTAATCGTATTTTGTAATAAAACAGTTTTAATTAGAAGTAGTGATGTGTTTTGAAAAATCACGAAAAATAGGAGAAAGAAAATTAGATAGTGAATAAGATATTGAATTAAATCTTACTGTGTCTATTTTGATAAGGAAGAAACGGAGAGGGAAAAGGAATTCTATATTCTGAGATATCTTAATTTTAGTGAGACTGGTTCTGAATGACTTCATGGTTCCCTGATCTGTCTTGGAAAAATCGTATAAAATTGTACAAAGTGAATTATGAGTTATAGTTTATATGTACAGATTTCTTATTGAGTCTATTTTCAATAGAAACAAGTGGGAGAAACATATGAAAACTGTACAGTGAGATATTTGAATTTTGGGTAAGAGAGGTCAGAATCATTGGTCAGTGAAACAAGGGAATCTTTAAGGAATAAACTGTACTAAATGGCTAAGTCAAAAATTCTGGAAAAATTATAGTAAGAATATATATGAGTCTAGTCTCAAGAAAAATTTACAGAGTTAGATTTCGAGATTTCTAACTCAAGTTATAGTCAATTTAGTTAGTACGACGCAAGTGGACAGTTTTGATTTTTATGCTCCACATTAGTAGTTAAGTCTAGGTTGCGAAATTTCCAAAAATACCCTTAGGTTGCGAGATTACCGAATTACCCTTAGTGGGTAAATTATCGAAAATATGAAAATGCCCCTATAGGTCAAAATTATGAAAATGCCCTTATGGGTCGAAATTACGAAAATGCCCCTAAAGGGCCGAATTACAAAATTGTTATATGGGCCAATATGATATTTTGATAAATGGGCCAATCTGATATTTTGATAAATGGGCCGATCTGATATTTTGCTAAATGGGCCAATCTGATATTTTGATAAATGGGCCAATCTAATATTTTGATAAATGGGCCAATCTGATATTTTGATAAATGGGTCGATCTGATATTTTGCTAGATGGGCCGATCTGGTATTTTGCTATATGGGCCCATCTGATATTTTGATAAATGGGCCAATATGATATTTTGATAAATGGGCCGATCTGATATTTTGATAAATGGGCCGATCTGATATTTTGATAAATGGGCCAATTTGATATTTTGATAAATGGGCCAATCTGATATTTTGATAAATGGGCCAATCTGATATTTTGATAAATGGGCCAATCTGATATTTTGATAAATGGGCCAATCTGATATTTTACTAAAGTGGGCCAATCTGATATTTTGCTAAATGGGCCAATCTGATATTTTGTTAAATGGGCCAAATCTGATAATCTGCTTAATGGGCCAATTTGATAAATTGCTGTAATGGGCCATAATTTTGTAATAAATATCTGAATAAATTGTTGTGAATGGCTATGCATTATATACATAATTTGCATGGGATGGGATAATGATGAAGAGAAGTTCTGGTAGCTCTGCCACATAATTTTGGTGGCTCTGCCACAAATATGAAAAATAGCAATGCCATGTAAATTCTGTTAATCTGGTGGCTTATCCACAAATTTGATATAATCGGCTTAATTCCTATGTTTGGTGTGTTGGCGGGGTGGGTGACTAAAGCTCCCCACAGGTGTGCTGGTTGGTACGGATGGTGTGTAGCGGATGGAAAACTAGGTTTGGTTTGGGAATTGCATATCATATGCATATTATATTTGATACATTATTGTTGTTGTAAATGGGCTTAGGCCCAAAATATTGCTAATTGGGTTCGGCCCAATGAATAATGATAAGGGGATTTCACTGAGTTCTTGTAACTCACCCCCTTTCTCTTAACCCTTGTAGGTAATGCTTGATGATATGGACTTGGGCTATGGATGACTCGAGGAGGCCATACTTGGAAATGGTTTATTTGGACTTTAGACTTCTTTCTCGTTTATTTTATTACTTTACTATTTTGGGTTAAATGTTGTAATAAGGCCTCTGGACTATTTTTATTTTTGCTTTTTGGTTGGGATGTTTTTATTATTTTTCTTAAATTGTTTAAAAAGGGGAATTTTCTAAAAACTTAAACAATGGTTTCCAAAATCGATTAACAAATGGATTTCAAAATAAACTTTTACAAATATTTTTAACATGGATATTTTCTCTCGAACTATTAACGATATTTTCAAAAGACTTGGATTCTCTTTCGAATTTTCAACATCATTTTCAAAAGTCACGGTTTTGTAAGATCATTAGTTCAAATTTATCGATTTATCAATCAAATCTTTGAGGTTAGTAGTATTTTATCAAATCAAACTTGTTTTCTTGATTTTTAACAAAGTAATATTTTAGTATGAACAAAAAGGGTTTAACATGTTTTGCTCGTGTGACATACCAAATCCACTCATAACGCATGGGCCAGGTTTGGGGTGTTACACCCGGGGCACCAACGTTTTGCAAAGTGACGAAGCTCGGATCAAATGGCCCAAGTGCCGAGAAGCTGATTTGTACTTTGGTGCATTTCCAAATTGAGCTGGATTAGTCCATTTGGGTTTAATTTGAGCTCACTCGAGCTCATTCCAGCTCGTTGAGCTGATTAGTTAATTTAAATAAATTGCTTCTTTTAATTATTTTAGTGTTTGGATTAATTTGTTTAATTAAGTCATAATCATTGAATAAATTAATAGTTAGCTTTAATATGTTTTAGATATTACATAATTAATGAATAGTAGTTAATGTGTCTAAATTAAGACCAAATTGATGGTTGGACACCCCACCTTTTTAATTGGCCGAACATGCATTTAATATAAGCCTTGACCAATTTTTAATTAATGTGTTCAGCCTAAGACATGATTTAAATGGTGTTTTAAGTGCATGGGATTTAATGTGCCGAAATTTATTACTTGTAGGTGCTTTTGGGACAAGTACTTAAAGCATGGGCGGCAAACACACTAAAGGAGCCTTGGGAGCACGCAAGGGACATTGGTGGCTGCCTTTTGTGCTCCCCAACGTGTCTTTTGGTCTACTACACTGAAACACCCCACACCCGGCCCACGAGCCTGAACTGGATCTGGTATGTTCCTTAAGTAAACCGGTTTCAAAATTCTTTGTTTCTTAGAGAAAATTTGTGTATTTTTAGAAAAATTTCGTTTTGGGTTGGGCTTAGTGTAACACCCTAAAATTTGAGTATCGATTATTGCATGATTTAGTGTTTAGATTATGAAGGAAAATTTTCTTATTTTTTTTCGTGTTTATTATAGTCCTGAAGAAGAATTAGAATTATTCGGGGATGGAATAATTTTTAGTTTTTAAAATTTATTGAAGTGGAGCAAGTGACATTGACACATAAGTTAATTAATGTGTCAAAGTGTAGCATAAGTTGAGCTATTGGCAAAGTGGTGTTGGCGCATGAGTTAGTGCATGAGGAGAAGGTTCGAATCCCTTGTTTAGCATCTAGATGAATTTTATTTTTAATTTTCTCGCACATGTATAGCAAGTGTCGGCCAAGTGCATATATGGTAAGTGTTGACCTTGTTATTTTTAGTTAGTATATCAAAGGATTAAGGAAATTGTTAACTTATGGAAGGGAATCAAGAAATTAAGGAAATATATGGAGACATAGGGCAAGTATCAAGGAAAGTGTTTTGGAAATAAAATCATGGCCATTTGACCATGCATAGGGATGGCAATATGGTTTAGGGGGGAGCCGAATTTTTGGTGTTAGTTTGGCTAGGATTTGAAGTCTCTTTTTGGTCATTCTTAGTTTTGTGCATAGTTTTGAAAATTCTCTCAACCTCTCTCCCTTGGCCGAATTTGATCCTTGGTAAGCTTTGATTTTTTTTGACCATTTGGTCATTATTGCACATCATTTGGTATTCTTTTTGTGCCTTTTTCTCATTAGTGCCGAAATCACCTACATCAAAAGATCATTCCTTTCTTTTCTCTCCTTTTCTCCATTGCCGAATGTACCTTGATCTTAAACTCATCTCTTTCTTTCTCTTTTGTTTTCTTTGAAAACCGAATTATCATCATCCCTATTCTCTTATTTTGATTTCTTTTCAATCAATACTTTCTCCTTTAATCTCTTCATGGCCGAATGTTAGTGTACCTTAACCAAACCATTTTCTTTTTTTCTTTGATTCTTCATAGCCGAATATCTCTCTATTCATAAGCAATATTCTCAATCGTTTCTTTTCAACCGTGGAAAATAGGTAAGGGTTCTTTTTCGTCTTCGATTAGTTTATAGTATTTGGCCGAATATGGATGGTGGTTTGAAGGCTTTCTTAGATCAAAATAAACGTTCATTCTATTAATGTTTATTTTGTTATACTTTAGTGCGATAACGGAAGATTGGAAATCAAGAGGTCGTGTGTGACATAGTACGCTTGGATCGATTTCCCTTGTGGAACAAGAATATTTGTGGTAAGGAAATCTCGTTCTTAAAGCCTTTAGTCATAATCGATATATATATATGATTAGGACGTGCTAACGATCTTTGTCTTTGAAGACAATCAAGATAGGGAAGAAACGGGCCGTATATAGTGTTCGGAAGAAGGGTGGTACCATTAATCCCCCTAAGTATAAACAAAGGATCAGATCGGCAATCCGGGATTTCCCACCGGGTTGTGGGCGTTCATCCGAGGAGAATCAATTGTTTGAAGTAGTTCGTACTCTCCGAACCATTATTTGTTCGTGGATTTGATTCGGTTAACGAACCATCAATCGGGAGAAACCGCAAGTGGAAGTAGTTCAAAAATCCGAGGGTAAATTTTAGATCGTTATGTTTAGATCGGTTTTATTATTAGATTATAATGATCATAAGTTATCGTGATATGTATAGGTGTTGACGAGCGGGAAAGTCTAGTTCTCACCATAACCAGGTGTGTAACTTCACACTTATCTTTCGGGTTAGATACTAAACAGTAAGTATTATGATAAATCGTAAAAATGGCAAAATCGAAAATTATGTGATAATTAACACTTTTGTGTAAATGCTTGAAAACGGTTAAAGTTGGAAAAATTGCTAGATCGATAAATTGGGCCGAAAAACTGCTAAATTGTTAAATTGGGCCAAAAAAACTGCTAGATTGTTAAATTGGGCCGAAAAACTACTAGATCGATAAATTGGGTCAAAAGACTGCTAGATCGCTAAATGGGCCAAAAACCTTCTAGTTCGACATTTGGGCCTAAGTTTGCTAGATTGCTAAATGGGCTAAATACTATTTTGTTTAATGGACCCAAATGAGAAGTTTAATTAAAAACTCATTTGTATTATGGATTACTTGATAAATTATTTATGATTAAAGTTTGTTATTCATACATAATTGCATGGGATGGGATACATGATGAAGAGAAGTAAGGCCTGTGGCCATGAATCTAGTTCGGTGGCTCTGCCACAAATTTTGGCTTAATGCCTCTAGTTCGGTGACTATGTCACAATCTAGTTCGGTAGTGCACTACAATATTATTTAAAAGGCTAAATGCCTACGATTGGTGTGTTTGGCGGGGTGGGTTGACTTGATCCCCACGGGTGTCTTTGGTTAGTGCGGGGTGTGTAGCGGATGGAAATTAGGCTTGGTTGGGAAATTCATTTTACATGCATTTTATATATGTTATTCATTTTATATTGTTAAAATTTGTAATTGGGCTCAAGCCCAAATTAATGCCTTGATGGTCTGGCCCAATAATGGTGGTAAGTGAGTTACACACTGAGTTCTTTGTAACTCACCCCATTTTATTATCCATCTCAGGTAATGGAAATTAATGTGGACTTGGGCCGGGGATGACATGGTGGAGGCCATACTACGAGCTTGGGTTTTATAAACTATGAACTTTATTTAAGTTACTTATTTTAATTACTATTTTGGGTATGTTGTAATAAGGCCTCTAATTATATTTTTATGGATTTTTATGTGTGGATGGATTTAATTTTATCTTAAGACTCTTAATATGGGCGTATGTTAAAATCTATAAAGTTTTCTAAAAAAAAAAAATATATTGTGTTTTATAACAATTTTGGACACCTAAATTACTTTTCAATTTCTTTCAAATTATTTTTAAACTACGTTAAGGTTTTGCATTACTGTTTTACTTAAATCATTAGAGAAATTTTGGATGTTCGTTCGGTGTGACAAACCAAATCTCGTCTTAACGCATAGACCTGGTTTGGGGCGTTACACTTAGATTAAAAACCCATTTATTTAATTTTATAAATCCAATTTAATTAAGGTGACAAAAGAATTTTTGAGTTCATTTTTAAGAAAAATAATTTTGTACTTACTTACATCCAAATTAGTTCGTGACATAATATCTAATAGTAAAGCAAAAAAAAATAAAGAAATTCACTTGGGCCTTATGGCCTTATTACATCAATCAAAACCCAAAAATAATAAAATTTAAGTACTTAATATAAATAATAGTCCCAAATAGTAAAAGTCTTTCCTTGCTATGCATGGCCACCTTTAGCTCCTGTGACCCCGGTCCATTACTCGATCATCTCTGAAAAATATTCCCCAACGGGTGAGTCAACAGACTCAATGTGTACACAAACTAACATTCAACAATTCAGGCATACATGTTCATATCGACATATTCATAAAAAAATGATGCAACCCAAACCCAAGCCTATTTGTCCATCGCTACACACCACTGCACACGCCAATCACACCGTGGGGACTACTAAGTCAACCCTCCATCCGCTACACACCGAAAGCGCGCCGCTGCAGACGACGCGTGCTCATCGCCCATATAATTTGTGTCATTAGACACCATATTCAAATAATGTAACCGAAGTTACCAAATTCAGATAATGTAACCGAAGTTACCATATTCAAATTTTGTGACCGTAGTCACCATATTCGTTGGTGAGACCCGAAGTCGACACATTCTTCCCCTTTCACATATAGCCCGAAATGCCCCACATATTTTATCATGCACAACATACTTATTTTCTCATTCATGTTACTATTCACATGTTCAAAATATATCACGTTAAGTAATCCTATCAAAAATAGGAAAGCGTGCACAGGTATTCTTTACCACATTTGTGGTACTTAGCCACATTCTCATTCTTATGCATATTCATATATTAAAATAATTATTGCCATAATATATTGAAAATTAGTGTGAGTACACACCTGATTCGCTTAATAGATTCCTTGAAATCTCGAAGAACGATCTACCGATCTAGATCTTTAACTCCTATATACGGCCAATTATTAAAACATATTATCTCTTCTAAATAATCTAAATTAAAAAGCTTTTATTTATCACCTTATTAAGCAATATTAATGGAAATAAAACACCTCCCTTTTCTAGAAACAATTGCCGTCCACCCCTTAGCCCGGGAAGCAAAAATAAAACTTCATTTATTTGCTTCCCTTGTGATTCGAACCCGAGGCTCATGCCTCTTGCACATGGCGCCATTTCCATAAGCCATAAGTGTCATCTTCAGGCCACTTTTCCTAGCCCGTTTGTGTGTCAAATTTTACCAACTTTTTCTTTTAAGGTCCCCTTGCCTTAATTTCCTATTTTAAACTTTAAAACTTGGCATTTCTCGATTATTTCTAAGTTTCCTAAAATTTTCGATCGGCTCTGTAACTTGCCATTTTTCTTACATTTCAGTGTTTCGAAATGTTCACTTTCCATTTTGAAACATTTCCAAAAATGTTTAGGTTTCAAAAATGTTCAAGTTTCCAAAAATATTTAGGTTTCCAAAAATGTTCAGGTTTCCAAAAATGTTCATTTCCATTTCTATGCATTTCTAGAATTCCAAAAATACCAAAAATTTATTCATAGTGCTTAAGACTTGTCATTTCGTACAATTAAATTGAAAATGCATAGGCCCTTTCGAGGATGTTACGATTCTAATTTCTTAAACAAAATTTCGTCCCCGAAATTTCCTAACTAAAATAGTTGAGGGTATTCTTTGACGCATTGTCTCTTGAGACTCCCACGAAGCTTCTTCCGATCCATGGTTGCGCCATAATACTTTGACTAGAGGCACCGACTTCCTTCGTAGTACTTTCACATCTCGTTCCAAGATTCAAATCGGCTCTTCCTCGTAGGATAGATCTGGCCTTAGCTCCACCTCTTCGATTGGTACCACATGGGACGGATCCGATCGGTAACGACGTAACATGGACACATGGAAAACATCGTGCATTTGCTGCAACTCTGGCGGTAATTCCAGCTGGTATGCCACTGGCCCAACTCGCTTCAATACTCTATAGGGCCCTATAAACCTTGGGCTTAGCTTCCCTTTGCGACCGAACCTCATTACCTTCTTCCAAGGTGAGACCTTCAAGAACACTTAGTCTCCCACTTCGAACTCTATCTCCTTCCGCTTAAGGTCGGCGTACGACTTTTTCCTATCAGAGGCTTCCTTCAATCGCGCCCGAATTAACTCAACTTTCTCTTCCATTTCAACCACTAACTCTGGACCCAAAACTCGACGTTCTCCTAACTCGGTCCAACAAGTAGGTGTTCTACACTTCCTACCGTACAATGCTTCATATGGTACCATCCGTATGCTTGCCTGATAGCTGTTGTTGTAGGCGAACTCAGCTAAAGGCAAGTAATCTTCCCAACTTCCTTGAAAATCCACCACACAGCCTCTCAACATATCCTCCAACACTTGTATAACCCGTTCAATTTGCCGTCGATTGTGGATGAAAAGCCGTTGAGAAGTCTAACTTAGTGCCTAAAGCTTGATGGAGTGCCTTCCAAAATCGAGGCGTAAACCTTGGGTCTCGATCGGAGATGATCGATCATCGGTACTCCATGCAACCTTACGATCTCCGCCACATATAGCTTGGCTAATTTACGGAGAGAATAATCAACCTTCACCGGAATAAAGTGCGCGGTCTTGGTCAAACGGTCCACTATCACCCATACCGAGTCCTTCTTAGTAGGCGTGAGGAAGCCCACTAACGAAGTCCATGGTAATCCTTTCCCACTTCTATTGGGGAATCTCAATTGGTTGAAGTAATCCTGATGGAACTTGGTGTTCGGCCTTAACTGGCGACACGTCGGACACTTTCCCACGAATTCCGTCACTTCCGCTTAAGATCAGGCCACCAAAATTGTTCTCTTAAATCTCTATACTGACTTAATGCCTCGGGATGCATAGTATAAGGGCTACCATGCGCTTTCGAAGAATCCTTTGTCTCAACTCACTGTCCCTCGGCATGCAGACTTTTCCTTTGTAGCACAAGACTCCACCATCAATGACGCCATAATCCTTTACTTCTCAGATTCTGTACTTGCTTGTAATTTAGCACTTAGATCCTTATCTCGCCAGTGGCCCTCTTTCACCTCATTCACCATGTGGGCTTGACTTGTAATTCTGCCAACAGGCTTCCATCATCATATAGACTTAAGTGAGCGAACAAAGCCCTTAGATCCGACACAACCTTCCTACTCAGAGCATCGGCTACCACATTTACCTTGCCCGGATGATATTCTATCGAACAATCGTAGTCTTTCAGTAATTCCACCCACCTTCGCTGCCTCAAGTTCAACTCCTTTTGAGTCAACAAATACTTAAGGCTCTTGTGGTCAGTGTAGATCACTGACCTTTCTCCATAAAGGTAGTGCCTCCAAACCTTAAGGGCGAAAACCACTGCTGCTAGTTCCAAGTCATGAGTTGGGTAGTTAACCTCATGAGACCTTAATTGCCAAGACGCATACGCGACCACTTTTCCTTCCTGCATTAGTACACAACCTAACCCCGTGTGCGAAGCGTCACAATATACTACGAAATCCTTGCCTGCCTCTGGCTGAATTAACACTGGAGCTTCCGTCAGCACCTTCTTGAGCTTATCAAAGCTCTCATGTTTCTTATTAGTCCATTCAAAAGGTACTTCCTTCCTTAGCAACTTTGTCAAAGGCGCGGCTATTGACGAGAACCCTTCCACAAACCTTCTGTAATAGCCTGCTAAGCCTAAGAAACTTAGTATTTCAGCCACGGACCTAGGTGGTTTCCATTCTAACACCGCCTCGATCTTCCTAGGGTCCACTCTTATTCCTTCTGCGGATACCACATGTCCTAAGAATACCACCTCCTTTAGCCAAAATTCACACTTGCTGAATTTGGCATAAAGCTTCTTTTCCCTTAACACTTCCAACACCACTCGGAGATGCTCATCATGCTCCTCCTCCGACCTTGAATACACCAAAATATCGTTGATGAACACCACGACAAACCTATCCAAATAGGGTTGGAAAACCCGATTCATCATATCCATGAACGCTGGTTGGAGCGTTCGTCAACCCAAACGGCATCACCACAAACTCAAAATGGCGTACCTTGTCCTAAAGGCCGTCTTGTGGATATCGCCTCCTTCACCTTTAATCGGTGATATCCCGACCTTAGGTCTATCTTCAAGAACACATTTTGCCCTTTTTCGGTGATCGAACAAGTCGTCTATCCTTGGCAAAGGATACTTGTTCTTGATGGTCGATTTATTCAATCGACGGTAGTCTATGCACATACGCATAGTTCCATCCTTCTTCTTCACAAATAGGATTTGGTGCTCCCCATGGAGACACTGCTGGTCGAATGAACCCACGATCCAACAATTCTTGGATCCGAGCCTTGAGCTCAACTAACTCCTTTGGTGCCATTCGGTATGGAGCAATTGACACGGGAGTCTGTTCTGGTAGCAAATCTATCCCAAATTCCACCTCCTATATCGGGGTATTCAGTAATTCCTCTAGAAATACATCTTCAAAGTCCTTAACCGTTCTAACTCCGCTAACACCTTCTTCCTTCCCACCTATCGTACTAATGAAGGCTAAGAATGCCTTACACCCTTCTTAACCATCTTCTCGGCCTTTGGTGGCGAAAACCACGTTAGACAAGTAGTTCCTCCTTTCTCCGATCATAGCTACCACTTTATCCTCCGGGGTTCTTAGCTCCATCCGTTTAGCCGCACAATCCAACACGGCTCAGTGTTCTACTAACCAATCCATTCCGAGTATAAGTTTAAACTCCCCGAAGGGTAGTTCCATTTAGTCAGCCCGAAAGTTTACTCCCTGAATCTCTAGGGGTACATTCCGAAAGATCTTGTCTACCACTACGATTTGGCCTAATGGGCTTATTACAGTCATCTGTCTATCAGAGAGTTCTGATTCTAGGCCCAGTGTTTCCACTACACTACATGCAACATAGGAATGGGTCGAGCCCACATCAATCAGAGCAAAATAGGGTTTGTCAGAAATGAAGAACGTACCGGTTATTACATCCAGTGCGTCACCATCCTCCCTTCGGCGAACGCGCATAAACCAATCTCGGTTGCCTTGCTTACGCATTAGTAGCACCTCGGCCTGTGCTCCACGGCCTCTGCAAAGCACCATTACTCTCTGTTAGCCGAACCGTGACTTGGCCGAGGAGGGGCTGTCCGCCTCTACCACCACCGCTAGCATTACGAGCTCGCCGGTCGGCTCTCATCTCAGTTATTTGGGACAATCCTTAAGCATATGGTCCTTAGATCCACATTTGAAACATCCACCCGTCTTTCTCCAAGACTCTCCCAAGTGCTTCTTTCCACAATGCTCACAAGGGCATCGCCGGCCGTACCAACTTGTTGATTTCGTGGCCCGTCAACCCTAGGCCTCTTATGACCCTTTCCGGATGGTCCAAACCTCTCTTAGGCTTACTCTTGTCCCACACACGCTTGGTAGCATCTTTAATTCCTCGGCCACCTTGGCCTTTTCCACCAAAGAAGAGAACTCCCGCTCTCGATGCGGTGCTATCAACGATCTCGGTCGTCTCTCGGTCCATCCTCAAATCGGACACAGCTGTTCATGTTCGATCGCTACTACCCTCGAGCATAACGGCTCAACCTCAAAATTTCGCCTCATATTCTCGCTCACGGACTTGTTCCTTAAACTAGCCCGAAAAGCTTTTCTTTGCTCGTCAGTATACCGGTTCCCATATATTCTTTACGGAATGCCTCCTTAACATATTCCCGAGTCGATCCTCCGCCATAGCACCATCTCGCATTGATTAACCACCAGCGATACGCTTCATCGCGTGCGGTGCCACCATTCCTTTCAACTTCTCCTCGTGGGTCGGTCGAGCTCATCCATGATGCGCTCCGTCGCTTCCAACCGAAGACTTCACGGTATCTTTGGGTGCCACTCGACACTCCACGAAACATCTCGGCTCCATTAGCTCGGAGCCGTTCGGGCATAGATTTCCGAGTTCCCGAATTTCCACCCGCACTCGACCACCAATTCCAAAACTCACAAAGACGCGACTGCGACACGGCATCTTCCCCGTCCGAGCTTGCTTTGCTCCACATTAAACGGTGGGGGTGGTGGTGGCGGTGGTATCTCATTGTCGTAACCCCGACCGATCTAACGGGTTACGACACGATCATCCTTCCTCTACCTCGCCCACGATGACCACGTCCTCTGGAGCTCATTTCTAACGTCGAGATCGATTAAAAAGTTTTATGGATTAGTCATTGTTCCACTTATTATCCATGAAGGAGTTTTATGAAAAGAGTTTTAGGAGTGGTTCTTTCGTATTCACACAAGCACACAGTCTTTCATTCATTCATCCATCCATCAAACAATTATGAACTTTCGTTCGTTCAGAGAAATGTTGTAGTTTTCATTATTATTGTTTTTCCATTACCTGTGGGTATTTTCGTAATTTTGTCCTCTGAGGCATTTTTCGTAATTTTTCAAAAACAAAATTCCTCTGATTTTGTCAAAAGTATTTTTGGAAATTTTAAAGTTAGGGGTAATTTTGGGAAAAAATTTGGAATCGAGGGGCGTTTAGTAATTTTTGACCTCGGGGGTATTTTTGTAATTTTCTAAAAATCGGGGGTAAATTGGTAAAATTTAGTAAGTTAGGGATATTCCAAAAGTTGTAAAACTTTGAGGGTTCTTTTGGAGAGTTTTATTTTCCAAAATGGTGATGTTGCAAAAATCTTCGAAAACCAGGGTCATTTTGGTCATTTTGTAAGTTAGGGGCAATTTTGTAATAATTTTTTTCGGGAAAATCTTGTAAAGATGATTTTCACAAACTCAAAAGAAAGTTTTAAGAGTTTTAAAACTAGGGTTTTGTTGTTTTGTTCTCTTTTTTTTAAAAAAACATGGCTAGTTCCCTTTCGGGTTTTAGTCATTAGGTTTAGCCTATGACCGAGCCCTCTTTGGTCAGGGTGAACCAAAGCTACGCACCAGGGAGGATTCGAATGGAGAGGAGGTGAGTCACGCGGACTGCTTAAATACCAAGCTCCCATCGAAACCATTCCTAGACATGCGCACAGAGGTTGCCACACCGCTGAGCCCTCTGAGTTAGGGTGAACCGAAGCTACGCACCAGGTAGGATTCCTACGAAGAGGAGGTGAGTCACTAGGACTGCTTAAATACCAGGCTCTTCCGGATCCAATCCTAGACATGCGTACAGGGGTTACCACACCCTAGCTCTGTGACTTAGCCATAGGTTTGTTTAGTGCATTAAGTCTTATGTGGTTCTGTGTTTGAGTAATCTAGCCCTAAGGTTCATGTTCCTATCATTCTATTCTATGTTCCATGCCTTTTCTACATAAATCACAGAATCACACATAAAGTTAGGGTACTTACCTGGTGGACTGCGGGTCGGAGACTTAGGTGCCATGCCAGAACACCTGCTTTATTTTAAAGAAAATCATTTGGGCTCGAATTAAAAACGTTTTGGGCCTTAGCCCACGTGCCGAGAGTTTAAAGCGGGCTCTCGATACCAAAACTGAAACACCCCACACCCGGCCCACGAGCCTGAACCAGATCTGGTATGTTCCTTAAGTAAACCGGTTTCAAAATTCTTTGTTTCTTAGAGAACATTTGTGTATTTTCAGAAAAATTTCGTTTTGGGTTGGGGTTAGATTAAAAACCCATTTATTTAATTTTATAAATCCAATTTAATTAAGGTGACAAAAGAATTTTTGAGTTCATTTTTAAGAAAAATAATTTTGTACTTACTTACATCCAAATTAGTTCGTGACATAATATCTAATAGTAAAGCAAAAAAAATAAAGAAATTCACTTGGGCCTTATGGCCTTATTACATCAATCAAAACCCAAAATAATAAAATTTAAGTACTTAATATAAATAACAGTCCCAAATAGTAAAAGTCTTTCCTTGCTATGCATGGCCACCTTTAGCTCCTGCCGACCCGGTCCATTACTGATCATCTCCTGAAAAATATTCCCCAACAGGGTGAGTCAACAGACTCAATGTGTACACAAACTAACATTCAACAATTCAGGCATACATGTTCATATCAAAGACATATTCATAAAAAAAATGATGCAACCCAAACCCAAGCCTATTTGTCCATCCGCTACACACCACCCGTACCTGCCAATCACACCGTGGGGACTACTAAGTCAACCCTCCATCCGCTACACACCATCGAAGGCAGTCGCTGCAGACGACGTGCTCATCGCCCATATAATTTGTGTCATTAGACACCATATTCAAATAATGTAACCGAAGTTACCAAATTCAGATAATGTAACCGAAGTTACCATATTCAAATTTTGTGACCGTAGTCACCATATTCCGTTGGTGAGACCAAGTCAACACCTTTCTTCCCTTTCACATATAGCCCAAAATGCCCCACATATTTTATCATGCACAACATACTTATTTTCTCATTCATGTTACTATTCACATGTTCAAAATATATCACGTTCGTAATCCTATCAAAAATAGGAAACGACTGGTATTCTTTACCACATTTGTGGTACTTAGCCACATTCTCATTCTTATGCATATTCATATATTAAAATAATTATTGCCATAATATATTGAAAATTAGTGTGAGTACACACCTGATTCGCTTAATAGATTCCTTGAAATCCCGAAGAACGATCTACCGATCTAGATCTTTAACTCCTATATACGGCCAATTATTAAAACATATTAACAAACCTATTTGGCTTAAAACCAAATCCTAGTAGGATTTGTATTACTTACCTTGTTGCCGAATTGATTAAATCAAGAAATTGTGGTATTCCTCCCTTAAATTCGGCTAGCCACCAAAAACATGTATTTTCATCGTTTTCGACTTTTGGAAAGAAAAGGAAAAACCTTTAGATACCAAAGTAACCCTTGGCCGATTAGATCTATACACTTACCAGCAATTCCCAATTCGAAAACAATCCTTGCCTTGTATGTCTGTCGAAATCCCTATAATTATATGTTAATTTTAATCTCACATATAATCCATAACTTTTGACCAAATATGTGTATATCTTACCTTAGATCCTTGAATCCCGGAAGATTCCTCCTTGTATTGAAGTTGTAGAAACTTGATAAACCCCCTTGTAGATTCGGCCATAAAGCAGGAATAGGATTAGACCCTTCTCTTTCGGCAAATAGAAAAGAAAAAGAACTTGAATGATGCTTAACCTTACCTTTAATGCTTTGACCGATTGCTTTCTTGCCTAGAGCCACAGAGATTCGGCTATGAGGTTTTAGTCAGGGATCAAAAGAAAAGGGCTTTGGCTTGACAGATGAAGAAAAGAGAAGAGTAAAAGATGAATAGAAAATTCGGCAGAGGGGGTTTTGCTATGGAATTTTTGGCAAAGCTTAGAAAAGATGAGAGAATAGCTTTTAACTCTCCTTCTTTAGCCGAAATTATCAATAGGAGAGTCCCTTGCTTGGCCACTACTCCTCTTATGATAATATTATCTCCTTTATTTAAAAATAAAAGTGTTAAATCCATTATTATCTCTTCTAAATAATCTAAATTAAAAAGCTTTTATTTATCACCTTATTAAGCAATATTAATGGAAATAAAACACCTCCCTTTTCTAGAAACAATTGCCGTCCACCCTTAGCACAGGAAGCAAAAATAAAACTTCATTTATTTGCTTCCCTTGTGACTCGAACCTGTGCTCATGCCTCTTGCACATGGCGCCATTTCCATAAGCCATAAGTGCCATCTTGTGCCACTTTTCCTAGCCCGTTTGTGTGTCAAATTTTACCAACTTTTTCTTTTAAGGCCCTCTTGCCTTAATTTCCTATTTTAAACTTTAAAACTTGGCATTTCTCGATTATTTCTAAGTTTCCTAAAATTTTCGATCGGCTCTGTAACTTGCCATTTTTCTTACATTTCCAGGTTTCTCGAAATGTTCACTTTCCATTTTTGAAACATTTCCAAAAATGTTTAGGTTTCCAAAAATGTTCAAGTTTCCAAAAAATATTCAGGTTTCCAAAAATGTTCAAGTTTCCAAAAATGTTCAGGTTTCCAAAAATGTTCATTTCCATTTCTATGCATTTCTAGAATTCCAAAAATACCAAAAATTTATTCATAGTGCTTAAGACTTGTCATTTCATACAATTAAACTGAAAATGCATAGGCCCTTTCGAGGACGTTACATACACGTCCATTAAGGGGGACAATATTCAACAAGCTGAAACCTTATTTAATGACGTGCTGGTGCATGCGTGGGACAGCTTTTAAGTTCACATTCAGTTCATTTAGTTTGTGTTTAGCTTGATTTAATTCTTGCATTTTTAATTTGCTTAATACAAACTTTTAAATTAAATATTACTAAAGGTGTTTAGTTTAATTAAATAAGTTGTGTTTAATAAGAGGCTTATTAATTAATCTAGTTACTAGGATGTTTTAATGAAGTATGAGTTTAAGTTAATTTAATTCTGCTTCCATAAATTAACTAGTTGCTGTCTTTATTTTTAGTTCATTTAATAATGTTTTTCTTAATTAAACTAGTTGCTGGAATAAATGATGCTTAAGTGTTAGTTCATTTATTTAAGTCTAGTTGTTTTAGGTTTAATCAATGAATAAATGTGTTTAATATGTCGGTTACATGTGTTAATTGCAGGTGATTTTTCAGCTTACAACCATTAAATTTAAAGGCTATTACACCTTCAATAAGGTGGCTTTTCAAGTGATTTCGGTTACAAAAAGAGGGGGCTATTATAAAAAAAGAGGCTTTAAACATCAATAAAAAGAGTTTAAAGGAGCATTACACTTCCTTTAAATTTCAGTAGCCACCCTTCCACTACTCCAAACGTTTTTGCTACTTTAATGGTCAATTCATACTTTAAAAACTTCATTAAGTTTTTGGAGTCTATTCAGCTAGCCAAAGGAGAAACCAAGAGACATTTTCAAAGCATTCAAGGGCATTGAATCAGTTGATTAAAGTATCTTAAAGAGAGGAGTTAATTGATCCAAGAATTTCAAAGGTTGAGACTCTTTATTTGGTTGGTGACTTTTCAGTTGATCATGGAGAATTCAAAGGATTTTGACAAGCAATTTAATTGAAAAGTTAAACACATTGAAGATGGGAGTTACATGGCTAGAATTCAAAAAGTTGAGACTCTTCATTTGAAATCATTATTAGCCTCATTAAAAGTGACCATTCAACTAGTTTCATTTGATACTATATATACATGTAATCACATATTGTAGGGAGAACTTTTGATCCTTGAATATATTTTATGAACTTTGTTCTTCGAGTGAGATTTTATCCTCTCTATCTTTAGATTGAGTATCGATTTCGACTTATCAAGAGTTGCTTGTGGCGTCGATGCGTTTCTCATCCATCAATTTATACCATAGGTTCTTATTTTTTATAGATAACGGGTCTTGGTCCATCATCGACTTCCATTTTCCATCTTAAACAAATATAGAACCCGAGGTGACACTTTCCTAGTGTTGAATCGATTCTTTGTTTATATTCTTCTATCCATCTCCACCAACTATCTTAATATATATCCTTTTGATTATTTCTATTAAAACCAAGTCCATCCACTATATTCATCTTCCTTGTTTGCTTCCTAACCGAACCTATCTCCATCTTCCATCCAAATCTTAACCTTTCTGATCAGCTTCTGTAATTTTAACCTTATTTCACCTATTTCCAGACAACTTTTCAATTACTCCTCGTAGACGATTGGGCAACTTCACATACGACTCACCTCGAGACGGATCGTATCATTTGGTATCAGAGCTATAAAACGAGGAGTTTCGACAACGACAAGAGCCGGAATAGGTTCATGAAGAAATAGAAAAAAATCAAAAAAAATTCTAAGTTGTAATTTTGTTTCTATTGTATTTATTTTCATGCATTTGAAGTGTTAAAAAAAAAAAGAGAAAAAAACAAAAATTCAAAAAAAAATCGAAGTTAAAAAAAATTCAAGTACAAAAAAAAATTGAAAAAAAAGTTGTGGAAATTTTTGAAAGTTTGCAAGTATTCTTCATTTCTTCTATTCTGTTCCCGATTTTAAAACCGTCATTCCGCCCTCCTCATCTTCCTACCCCGACCATCAAATTTTTTTTTCCTTCTACCACCATTTGGTATTTCACCCTTTTCACCTTTACTCCATTTGCCTTCTTCTTTGATTAGCCTACCCGAATACCTAACATTTTTCCTTGTCACCTACTTTGAAGCCGACCCTCAAGCCGCAATAAGTCCTTTCAAAATGAAGTACGAAGTTGCGAGAGCTAGAAAGAACGGTAAAAGGCACGAGTGCTACATTAGAGAAAAAGCCATATTCGAGTGAAACACGAGTGTGAGCGATTTTTCTTTGTGAGTGACTTGTGAGAATTTTGTGGTGAGGATTTAATTTTCTATTTTATTCTTTTTAACAATCTTTCTTTTCAGAAAATAAACATGAATCAAGAAGCGTTGACAGAATCTGATTATCAATACTTGTTGAACGGGATGCGAAAAGTCATGAATGCCAAGTTTGACAAGTTACATAAGCGGTTGGATCGAATCGAGGAATGAGACCAACAAGAATGACTTTCTTCAAGTCGAAGAACGAAGTCAAGGTCATCTCAAAAACACGCTTTCGAAGATCATTCAAGAAGAGATTTCGATCGAGATTATGATTCATATAGAAGTCCGAGACGGTATGAATCAAACCGCGAAGGTGAGACCTCTCGTGATTACCATCGAGAAGGTATGATTTCTTCTTCACAAGCTTCAACATATCCATCCACGGAGAAATCTTTACGAAGAAGTGAACGTGGTTCATATGCATCAAAGAATTCATCCACAAAAGATCGTTCTCGAAGTAGTTCAAATCGTGATTCTTATTCGACGAAGGATTCAAGGCAAAGCAAAGCAAAGTTTGAAGCCTACTATGGTGACGAACAAGAAGAAAGTACGAGTTTTTCTTCTTATGAATCAAAGATGTCGAGCACGAAGGATTTTTCACGAAGCATCAATCGTGATATCTACGAAAATATTTCTTCGATCCTTGAGTCAAATCCATCTCTTTTCAATTCTTTTGAATCATTCCCTTGTTGTAATGAAAAAGAACTTGAAAAAGAGTTTGAGAGAAAAGAAAATAAAAATGAGAAAAAAGAAATAAAAAGAAAAGAGAGAAAAGAGGCAAGTAAAAGAGAAAATGAGAGGATTTTGAAAGAGTTCGAAAAAGCCATTGAGAAGGTTTTTGAAAAAGAGAAAGAACAAAAAGAAGTTGAAAGAGAAGTCAAAAAGAAATATGAAAAAGAATTTGAGAGTGAAGAAAAAGAGTTTGAAAAAGAAAATGAAGAAAAGAAAGAAAAGAAAATTAAGATTGAAAAAAAATTGAAAGTGAAAAAGAAGAGTTGGAAAAAGAAACAAGAGAACAAGAAGAACGGGAAAAAGAGAGAGTTGATTTAACTAACTCGTTTGAAGTTTGTTCTTCTTCTGATTCTATTTTTCAGGTTCCCGACAAATCGCACGAAGACTTCCAACTTCAATACCTTCCCGACAAGCGACATTTTTGTGTGATCAATAAAGGTAAAGTTGAAAGTGAAGTTGAATCACCCGAATCGGAAGGTAAGTAAGGTAAGATTTTTGAAGAGTTTTATTCTCCACCAAATTTTTCGAATAATTTTGATTATGTGGATAGCTTCATCTATGACCATTCTTTGATTAATTTTGATGTACTAAATGATGGTAAGACGAGTTCATCTCATTGTGCTGCTAAGTGTGAAGATGGAGTAACATCTATTCGACGAGTGCAAGACTCAAGTAAGTATGACGATGAATTTTCTCTTAATCCCAACTTGTTTGATTGTGGTTATTACGAAATCAGTTCATTGTCTAATATGGAAACTTTGAGTTTTTGTAAATCAATTTTGAAACATATAAAGAGTTTTGATTGCTCGATCTTGAATGTGCATAAATCTTATTGGTTTAACATGTTTGATGTTTCTAAACCCTTGTCACATCTTGAGTTTAATAATCAAAATCATATCTTTAAACCGGGACTATGTTTTGTATCATTTGGTATGCCTTGTTGGAAAATCAAGCAACGACAATTGTGCTTAAAGAATTACAATCATTTTGATACTTGGTTTTTGATTAAGGTTACGAAATTTACCCATTTTGTGTTCAATTTTTATTCGTTCCTTAAACAAATTCTATGGTTACACTTGAAATTCACATTCCATTTGAAAAATACTGAATCAAACGCGAGGCTTCGACTGCATTATCTTTCCAAAGAGAGAAGGTTTGTATTGCTTGACCACGGTAAGACTGATCTTTTTCTTTCTAACTATAAAGGTAAGTCTTTTGAACTTGTTGACAACTTTGTGATCTTTTTGAAAAGTGACGAGCCTTGCGTTGATGAACTAGTTTTTATAAAACATTTAGATCATGTTATGATTAATCGTTCTATTTTGCCTGTTTGTGATTTATCTGTTTCGTTGAATGATGACAGGATTCTTGAATTTGATAATTTTGATAATTTTCGTGTGAAAGAATCCATATTGCATCACATGTGTGATCCATGTAAAAATTTTGAGATGACTTTGTTCTCTCTAGTTGTTGATAGAACACATGATACTGATTTTCATTATTTAGATCATGAAATGTTTGAACGTCCTATCCTGTTTAATGATGGTCTACTTGTTGACAAAAGGAATCTTGTTGTAACACCCCAAACTCGACCTAGAAGTTAGGCCCGAATCTGGTGTGTCACATGGAAGTAAAAACCATCTTTGCGATTATTAAAAACTTGCTTGAGAAATACAGCCTCTTTGTTAAAACCAAAAACACTTAAGCAATTGTTAACTACTTGAAAACATAATAATCTTTAAAAACCTTTTCGTTTGCGAAAGCTTATTTGAAATAAACAATTTACGAAAATGTGACGTTTATAAATAGAGTTGCAGAAGCATTTTGAAAACGTTGTGGAAACGTAGATAAAATACAAGTATTTTGAGAGGTTGTTTGATACATCGATAATCGAAACTAATGATCTTACAAAACCGTGACTTTTGAAAATGACGTTGAAAATTCGAAAGAGAATCCAAGTCCTTTGAAAATATCATTAATAGTTCGAGAGAAAATATCCTTGTTAAAAATATTTGTAAAAGTTTATTTTGAAATTCGTTTGTTAATCGATTTTGGAAACCATTGTTTAAGTTTTTAGAAAATTCCCCTTTTTAAACAATTTAAGAAAAAAAATAAAACATCCCAACCAAAAAGCAAAAATAAAAATAGTCCAGAGGCCTTATTACAACATTTAACCCAAAATAGTAAAGTAATAAAATAAACGAGAAAGAAGTCTAAAGTCCAAATAAACCATTTAGGAAGTATGGCCTCCTCGAGTCATCCATAGCCCAAGTCCATATCATCAAGCATTACCTACAAGGGTTAAGAGAAAGGGGGTGAGTTACAAGAACTCGGTGTAAAATCCTTACAGTTATTCATTGGGCCAGAACCCAATTAGCAATATTTTGGGCCTAAGCCCATTTACAACAACAATAATGTATCAAATATAATATGCATATGATATGCAATTCCCAAACCAAACCTAGTTTTCCATCCGCTACACACCACCCGTATTCAACCAAAGACACCCGTGGGGAGCTTTAGTCACCCACCCCGCCAACACACCAAACATAGGCATTAAGTCGATTATATCAAATTTGTGGACAAGCCACCAGATTAATGAATTTACATGGCATCACCATTTTTCATATTTGTGGCAGAGCCACTGAATATATGTAGCAGAGCTACGTAACTTCTCTTCATCATTATCCCATCCCATGCAAATCATGTATATAATGCATAGCCATTCACAACAATTTATTCAGATATTTATCACAAAATTATGGCCCATTACAACAATTAATCAAAAGGCCCATTAAGCAAAATGTAACACCCCAAACCCGGCCTAAACGTTACGACCGAATCGGCATGTCACATGAAAGGAATGTCTAAAAACTGCGTGCATTCGTTAAAAGCTCATATTCTTTATAGTTGTGGTGAGAAATCGAGTTTAAGTAATTTTGAATAAGAAATGGTTTATTATCATTTTAGGAAAATCCCATATTGATCATTTAATAACAAGCAATAAACAAATTGAAAGTGAAACCAAATAAAATACCCAAGGCCTTATTACATAACAAAAACTCAAATAAAAATAAGTCCAAATAAAAGAAACGAATTTACGAGTGAACATATGTATGGCCTCCACGAGTCCACCTCGGCTCCCAAATCCGCGATCTAATGATTACCCGCAAAATTTAACTAAGGGGTGAGTCATCGAGACTCGTGTGTAAATCCCCATCCAATGTGCCCTTACACAATTTCATATGAAAATATGCATATCATGCACCCAAACCTAGCCATCCAATGCTCCTTTCTCCCCCGTGTGGTACCAAACCACCGGTGGTGCCAAACCACCGGTGACCCAAAGTCACGATATCCATAATTGTGGTGCCAAACCACCTGGTGACCCAAAGTCACGAATAATCCAATGATGGGGCCAACCCATCGTGTGATACCAAATCACGGTGTCAATCCCAGATATCATCATCGTGGGGCCAACCCATCGTGGTGCGAATGGCCACCGGGACAAGACGCTATGAGGTGCCAAACCTCTCGGTGTCCCAAAGACACGAATATGATACTAAATCACTTTGGTGACCGAAGTCACGAATCCAATGATGGGGCCAACCCATCGTGTGATACCAAATCACCGGCGTCAATCTCGTATAATCAATCGTGGGGCCAACCCATCGTGGTGCTAAGCCACTAGGACGAGACGCTATGAGGTGCCAAACCTCTGGTGTCCCAAAGACACGAATGTGATACCAAATCACCGTGACCGAAGTCACGAATCCAATGATGGGGCCAACCCATCGTGTGATACCAAATCACCGGCGTCAATCCGTATAATCAATGTGGGGCCAACCCATCGTGGTGCTAAGCCACCGGGACGACGCCGAGGTGCCAAACCTCCGTGACCCAAAGTCACAAGAATCAATCTGTGGTACCAAACCACGGTGGTGGTGCCAAACCACTGGTGTCCCAAAGACACGGATATCAATCTTCCCCTCCTCTCATCATACCCATGCAATATGACATAATAATTCGTGTATGCAGTATGTCATGTATGCTAGACATATATCAAATATAAGTATAACATGAATTACCATCATAATCGATAGACATAAAACAACATAATCACCCTAATAAACCTCTAAGGGTATAACCGTAATTTTACCTACCAAGGGCATTTTCAGTAATTTACCCACCAAGGGTATATCGGTGAATTTACCCACCAAGGGCATTTTCATAATTTACCCTTCAAGTGGTATTTTAGTAATTTACCCACTAAGGGTATTTTCGTAATATACCCTTCAGTGGGTATTTTGGTAATTTTGCACTGCAATGGCCTTTCCAAAGGCCTAATGTCGCTCGAGCGACTAACTACCATTTCCTGGTCGACTGGGACTATTGGGCCTAAAACCCGATTCTGGCCCATTCGAGTCCACACGCTCGTGTGGCCCACCTAACACAAATCTAGCCATGTATATAAGTTCCATCTAGTCTAGTTCACTTTATACTACACAATCGCACAATTTACTCATAAGGGCCCACGGGCCCATTGGGCCCACTTCGGCCCATCGCGGCCCAAGCAGCCCCAACCCACAAGAATACTACTATGGCCTCAACTATCGCGTCGAAGCCCCACACGTGCGCTCGCACGCTCGTGTGGCTACTATTACCGTGGACCGCACTTCGGCATTTGCCGCTCTACAACTAGAGTAGAGAGAGTTACACACCTGATAGGACTCTGGTGTTAATCCGCGCTCCGACCACTCCTGTGCCCAAACGCCTTCCAAGGTGTGTCAACCCTCCTCCTGGAATGCTCTTTATATAGCTAGCTCTTCACCTTCCTTCTTTGTATCTTCCCGATGTGGGATCCCTTCGTCAGTAGAGTTTAAATTCAACTGAAACTCTTCCCGTCTGCATCGCAAAATAAATACTCCCTTGCTTCTCATGAGATTCGAACCTGTGCTCCCTTGCAACATAATCCACGCTGCTAGCCACTTGGCCACAAGCTCCTCTTGTGTCTTAAACCATGCGCAACTAAATATAAATCTATAGCCAAATTCTGAGGTCCAAGTAAAAAGAAAACCAAAATGCAAAAGCCAAGACTTGAACCTTGGACCTCCTTCCTTCCTTATGGCGTCACCCCTTGTCTCTTATGTGGCGTCACTTTGCCACTACACCACACACTCCACTTGTGTCATTTTTCCCCACATTTTATTCTTAAGGCCTACACTCGCCAACTTCCAGGTTTTTTCACCTAAAACCAAAATTTCCCCAAAGCTAATATTTGATCCCGGACTTCATAGAAGCCCTCTAACCTTCCAAAATAACTTACCTAATAAGTCTAACTTGCATTAATGCCGTTCTCAAAATTTTAAAAACAAGGCCCATTGGGCCCAATCCTACTAGGCCCAATTTCGGGATGTTACAAATCTACCCTCTTTAAAGAAATTTCGTCCTCGAAATTTCCAACTACAGAACATTCTGCACCACCTAACCTACAACGTGTGCTCACGCTGCGCACTCTGATTCCAATAACCCTAATGTACTTTTAACTAGAATTTAGAAATCCTACACATACAAAAAAAACCTAACCATTAAAGTAGACAAATATTTCGTACGCAATCAACTCTATATGCGAACATCAAAACACACACAGAGCAAATACCAAAAGTACAGTTATAACATCATCATATCAACAATCATAAAATAAGAGAACTTACAGATTTGGTGCCGGGGACTCGGGTGCCATACTTCAAAAAAACAGATATATTTTCTAAACCATTTTCCAAACCAACTTTTGAAAACATTTTTTTGAACCCAAACCCACAGCCGAGTTTTTGAACCTAGGCTCTGATACCATAATTGTAACACCCCAAACTCGGCCTAAACGTTACGACCAAATCTGGCATGTCACATGAAAGGAATGTCTAAAAACTGTGCATTCGTTAAAAAGCTCATATTCTTTATAGTTGTGGTGAGAAATCGAGTTTAAGTAATTTTGAATAAGAAATGGTTTATTATCATTTTAGGAAAATCCCATATTGATCATTTAATAACAAGCAATAAACAAATTGAAAGCTGAAACCAAATAAAATACCCAAGGCCTTATTACATAACAAAAACTCAAATAAAAATAAGTCCAAATAAAAGAAACGAATTTACGAGTGAACATATGTAGGGCCTCCACGAGTCCACCTCAGCTCCCAAACCGCGATCTAATGATTACTGCAAAATTTAACTAAGGGGTGAGTCATCGAGACTCAAAGTGTGTAAATCCCCATCCAACAGCCCTTACACAATTTCATATGAAAATATGCATATCATGCACCCAAACCTAGCCATCCAATGCTCCTTTCTACCCCGTGGTGGTACCAAACCCTTTGGTGGTGCCAAACCACCGGTGACCCAAAGTCACGATATCCATAATTGTGGTGCCAAACCACCTGGTGACCCAAAGTCACGAATAATCCAATGATGGGGCTAACCCATTGTGTGATACCAAATCACCGGCATCAATCCCAGATTATCATCTGTGGGGCCAACCCACTCGTGGTACGGCCACCGGGACAAGACGCTATGAGGTGCCAAACCTCCGTGTCCCAAAGACACGAATGTGATACCAAATCACCGGTGACCGAAGTCACGAATCCAATGATGGGGCCAACCCATCGTGTGATACCAAATCACCGGCGTCAATCCCAGTATAATCAATCGTGGGGCCAACCCAATCGTGGTGCTAAGCCACTAGGACGAGACGCTATGAGGTGCCAAACCTCTCGGTGTCCCAAAGACACGAATGTGATACCAAATCACCTGGTGACCGAAGTCAAGAATCCAATGATGGGTCCAACCCATCGTGTGATACCAAATCACCGGCGTCAATCCCAGTATAATCAATCGTGGGGCCAACCCACCGTGGTGCTAAGCCACTGGGACGAGACGCTGAGGTGCCAAAACCTCCGTGACCCAAAGTCACAAGAATCAATCTGTGGTACCAAACCACCTTTGGTGGTGCTAAACCACCGGTGTCCCAAAGACACGGATATCAATCTTCCCCTCCTCTCATCATACCCATGCAATATGACATAATAATTCGTGTATGCGATTATGTCATGTATGCTAGACATATATCAAATATAAGTATAACATGAATTACCATCATAATCAGATAGACATAAAACAACATAATCACCCTAATAAACCTCTAAGGGTATAACAGTAATTTTACCTACCAAGGGCATTTTCGGTAATTTACCCACCAAGGGTATATCGGTAATTTACCCACCAAGGGCATTTTCATAATTTACCCTTCAAGTTGGTATTTCAAAGTAATTTACCCACTAAGGGTATTTTCGTAATATACCCTTGTGGGTATTTTGGTAATTTTGCACCTTCAATGGCCTTTCCAAAGGCCTAATGTCGCTCGAGCGACTAACTACCATTTCCGGTCGTCTCCGGGACTATTGGGCCTAAAACCCGATTCTCGCCCATTCGAGTCCACACGCTCGTGTGGCCCACCTAACACAAATCTAGCCATGTATATAAGTTCCATCTAGTCTAGTTCACTTTATACTACACAATCGCACAATTTACTCATAAGGGCCCACGGGCCCATTGGGCCCACTTCGGCCCATCGCGGCCCAAGCAGCCCCAACCCACAAGAATACTACTATGGCCTCAACTATCGCGTCGAAGCCCCACACGTGCGCCAGACGCTTGTGTGGCTTACTATTGCCGTGGACCGCACGGCATTTGCCGCTCTACAACTAGAGTAGAGAGAGTTACACACCGATAGGACTCTGGTGTTAATCCGCGCTCCGACCACTCCTGTGCCCAAACGCCTTCCAAGGTGTGTCAACCCTCCTTCTGGAATGCTCTTTATATAGCTAGCTCTTCACCTTCCTTCTTTGTATCTTCCCGATGTGGGATCCCTTCGTCGATGAGAGTTTAAATTCAATCAAACTCTTCCCGCCTGCATCGCAAAATAAATACTCCCTTGCTTCTCATGAGATTCGAACCTGTGCTCCCTTGCAACATAATCCACGCTGCTAGCCACTTGGCCACAAGCTCCTCTTGTGTCTTAAACCATGCGCAACTAAATATAAATCTATAGCCAAATTCCGAGGTCCAAGTAAAAGAAAACCAAAATGCAAAAGCCAAGACTTGAACCTTGGACCTCCTTCCTTCCTTATGGCGTCACCCCTTGTCTCTTATGTGGCGTCACTTTGCCACTACACCACACACTCCACTTGTGTCATTTTTCCCCACATTTTATTCTTAAGGCCTACCGCCAACTTCCAGGTGGTTTTTTCACCTAAAACCAAAATTTCCCCAAAGCTAATATTTGATCCCGGACTTCATAGAAGCCCTCTAACCTTCCAAAATAACTTACCTAATAAGTCTAACTTGCATTAATGCCGTTCTCAAAAATTTTAAAAACAAGGCCCATTGGGCCCAATCCTACTAGGCCCAGTTTCGGGATGTTACACAAAATATCAGATTTGGCCCATTTAGCAAAATATCAGATGGGCCCGTATAGCAAAATATCAGATCGACCCATTTATCAAAATATCAGATTGGTCCATATAGCAAAATATCAGATCGGCCCATTTATCAAAATATCAGATTGGCCCATATAGCAAAATATCAGATTGGCCCATTTATCAAAATATCAGATTGGCCCATTTATCAAAATATCAGATTGGCCCATTTATCAAAATATCAGATTGACCCATTAAACAATTTCGTAATTCGGCCCTTTAGGGGCATTTTCGTAATTTCGACCCATAGGGGCATTTTTTTAATTTCGATAATTTACCCACTAAGGGTAATTCGGTAATTTTGCAACCTAAGGGTATTTTGGAAATTTCACAACCTAGTCTTAACTACTAATGTGGAGCATAAAAATTGAAACTGTCCATCTGCGTCGTACTAACTAAATTGACTATAACTTGAGTTTGGAATCTCAAAATCTAACTCCGTAAATTTTCCTTGAGACTAGACTCATATATCTTCTTACTATAATTTTTCCAGAATTTTTAACTTAGCCATTTAGTAAAGTTTATTCCTTAAATATTCCCTTGTTTCACTGACCAACGATTCTGATCTCTCTTACCCAAAATTTAAATATCTCACTGTACAGTTTTTATATGTTGCTCCCACTTGTTTATATTGAAAATAGACTCACTAAGGAATCTGTACATATAAACCATAACTCATAATTCACTTTGTACAATTTTATTAGATTTTTCCAGTACAGATCAAGGAACCACAAAGTCATTCTGAACCAGTCTCACTAAAATTAAGATATCTCAAAATATAAAATTTCTTTTCCTTCTTTGTTTCTTCCATATCAAAATAGACACAGTAAGCTTTAATCTGATATCTTATTCACTTTGTAATTCCTTTTCTCCTATTTTTCGTGATTTTTCAAATACACGTCACTATTTCTGACCAAAACTATTTTATTACGAAATACAATTACCACTACGATCATACGTATGCCCGAGTGATCACAGATGCCGATTTTCAGTTTCTTTGGTATTTTGACCGATTCACAGAATATTTCATACAAACTTTCAGAGAAGTGTGAGATTACACACCAGTTCAGATATGTATACGGAAGATACGGGATTACACACCTGATTTTGATTTCCTAACGAACCACTCGTCGATGACATAGAACAATACCAACCAAAAGTTAGCCTCGGATTTCCAAAAGATTTCGTATCACTTACACTTGAATCACTTACCACTATATCCGAAGGTAGAAATATATCGAGTGATTTGTCCCTAAAACATATAGTCGATTAGTCGAAACTTCAATCTAATTTGCAACATAGCCAAATAGAGATATAACGAAAAATCCAAAAATGAACCCCTTTACCTTATCGATATTGGATCCAATTTCCACCGTTTGACTTTGGCTAGAACAATACACGGTCTCCCACTTAAAGCACTACAAAAAGAGAGTGATTAAGACATGAAGAAGTGGAGGATAACACCATTTTCGGTTACGATCACGATTTACAACCGAATAGTGATAAATACTTATTCGGCTAAAGAGAAAAGAATATGATCATAGAAAAGAATTCACTTATCCATTTAATCGAAGAAAGAATGTCAACCCACTTGAGAAAATGATAAAGAAGAGATGAATGAACAAATTTTGGTCTCAATGGTTTGGGTACATTCGGCAACAAGAAGAAAGAAAAGAAGAAAATATGTTCTTTAGTGGCTTGTAATTTCGGCACAAGGTAGAAAGAAATTTGGAGAATACCAAATAGTGCAAAGAGAAAGGTTTTGGCCTAACAAGCACCGAAAATTCAATCAAAAGGCAAAGGAGAATTCGGCTATCAAGGAAGGTGGAAAGAAAATGAGTATGTGACCAAACAAAAGAGAGAAACAATGCACTATTGTGCTAATATGTTTCGGCAAGGAGGGTTGCAAATTAGGAGAAATGACACAAAGTTGCCAAAGGGAATTTTTGCCAAAACACTACTAAGTCTTTACCAAAAGCCAACTAAAAATTCAGCTACCTATTCTCCCCAAAACCGTCCACATGCATCCCCCCTAGGATAAGAGTTTGGCCACCCAAGCTTTCCAAAACATCACCCACGAAATAAGCCTCATGTCCCCCTTTCTTTCCTATTTCCCTTGATTCATTTCCTCAACTTCAACCTTGCCTTATTCATATAGCCACCTTACCAAAATAATGAAGTCAACCTTGCCATGAATGCCTCTTGGCCGACACTTAAGGAAATGGTGCAAAAATATAAGTCAAAATTTGCACACAAAGGGATTCGAACCTCTTCCCTCAAGGTACTACATGTGGCGCCATAACCCTTTTACCAATTGCTCATTTATGCTAGCAATTTACTCTTTTATTTCCATAAGCCTTGATGCCTCTTACTATCTCTCCTTAATAGGCTTAAACACAAAATTTTACTAAGGCCCAACTTGAACCCAGAACTTCATAGAAACCTCGTAACTTTCCAAAATTACCTTCTTAATAAGTCCAACTTGAAATAATGCCGTTCTCTTATTCTCAAAATTTTTAAACACTCCTACACTCAAGGCCCATTGGGCCCAATCCTACTAGGCCCAATTTTGGGATGTTACAATTCTACCCTCCTTAAAGAAATTTCTTCCTCAAAATTTCCAACCAACTACTAAACGCATCGCTCAAATCACACCACTAAGCTTTCGCTACGCACTCTGATCTTAATAACATTAATGTACTTTTAACATAATCTTGAATCCACAACCAAACGTCTAACCACAGAAGCAAACCATTATCTACCATTTATACTTAGAATTTTCTACATTCAATCATCACGTCCAACCAAAACATACCTGACTTGATGGTGATGAAACAATCCCGAGCCTTATGCTCCTTAGACCCGCATCTCAAGCATGCTCCTAACCTCCTCCGGCATTCTCCCGGATGACGCCTTCCGTAATAATCACAAGCCGGATAGTTTGGTCGTGCCTTGACATGCTTCACTGAACGAGGCTGCGACCCAAAAGAACGCAATCTCTTTTCTTCTTACAGTCCATTGCACTAACTCGAAGTGCTTCTTGATCTTCTTAACCTCCTTCAATACCTTCTTAA
Organism: Gossypium sturtianum; assembly: GCA_025698515.1. Classification (NCBI taxonomy): domain Eukaryota; kingdom Viridiplantae; phylum Streptophyta; class Magnoliopsida; order Malvales; family Malvaceae; genus Gossypium; species Gossypium sturtianum. Next base: position 93,145,087 of record CM046955.1, read on the forward strand.
CTATCCGTCAGCTCATTAACCCCTTGACTCGATCATGAGATCCCGTCTCAACCAGCATGGCGATGCCAACTCCTCCCTTTTCGCACACGCCCGATGTCAAGATCTAGTCCTAGCACCTCGGCCTCTAACACGTCCACGTCTACCGTGTCCACATCTTCTAGCGTTCATGTTCACTAAGTCGATTTAATCTTGATTACGAGTTTTATGAATCAGTATACCATTCGATGTTTATTAAACGATGTTTTATGGAGTATGAGTAGAAAAGTTGTTTTCGAGTGTCAAATCCGCATCCTAGAGTCTCAATCTCTATAGTTTCAACTCCTAAAGCTAACAGTTCTAGAGTATTCTATTTCATAGAATTTTTGTACCACAATAATAACACAATAATCATAAAATAAAAACAAATACTTACTTGACTTGGTGCTGGATACTCGTGGTGCCATACTTCCTTTAACACATATATCTATAATTTAAAATTCATACAACATTTGAAAACGCTTTTGAACCCAAATCACAGTCGAGTTTTGAAACTGAGCTCTGATACCATAAAATGTAACACCCCAAACCCAGCCTAGAAGTTAGGCCCGAATTTAGTGTGTCACATGGAAGTAAAAACCATCTTTGCGATTATTAAAAACTTGCTTGAGAAATACAGCCTCTTTGTTAAAACTAAAAACACTTAAGCAATTGTTAACTACATGAAAACATAATAATCTTTAAAAACCTTTTCGTTTGCGGAAGCTTATTTGAAATAAACAATTTACGAAAATGTGACGTTTATAAATAGAGTTGCAGAAGCATTTTGAAAACGTTGCAGAAACGTAGATAAAATACAAGTATTTTGAGAGGTTGTTTGATAAATCGATAATCAAAACTAATGATCTTACAAAACTGTGACTTTTGAAAACGACGTTGAAAATTCGAAAGAGAATCCAAGTATTTTGAAAATTTCATTAATAGTTCGAGAGAAAATATCCGTGTTAAAAATATTTGTAAAAGTTTATTTTGAAATCCATTTGTTAATCGATTTTGGAAACCATTGTTTAAGTTTTTAGAAAATTCCCCTTTTTAAATAATTTAAGAAAAATAATAAAACATCCCAACCAAAAAGCAAAAATAAAAATAGTCCAGAGGCCTTATTACAACATTTAACCCAAAATAGTAAAGTAATAAAATAAACTAGAAAGAAGTCTAAAGTCCAAATAAACCATTTCCGAAGTATGGCCTCCCTCGAGTCATCCATAGCCCAAGTCCATATCATCAAGCATTACCTACAAGGGTTAAGAGAAAGGGGGGTGAGTTACAAGAACTCAGTGTAAACTCCCCTTACCGTTATTCATTGGGTCAGAACCTAATTAGCAATATTTTGGGCCTAAGCCCATTTACAACAACAATAATGTATCAAATATAATATGCATATGATATGCAACTCCCAAACCAAACCTAGTTTTCCATCAGCTACACACCACCCGTACCAACCAGCACACCTATGGGGAGCTTTAGTCACCCACCCCGCCAACACACCAAACATAGGCATTAAGTCGATTATATCAAATTTGTGGACAAGCCACCAGATTAATAGAATTTACATGGCATCGCCATTTTTCATATTTGTGGCAGAGCCACCAGAATTATGTAGCAGAGCTACCAGAACTTCTCTTCATCATTATCCCATCCCATGCAAATCATGTATATAATGCATAGCCATTCACAATAATTTATTCAGATATTTATTACAAAATTATGGCCCATTACAACAATTAATCAAAAGGCCCATTAAGCAAAATATCAGATTTGGCCCATTTAGCAAAATATCGATTGGCCCATATAGCAAAATATCGATCGCCCATTTATCAAAATATCAGATTGGCCCATATAGCAAAATATCAGATCGGCCCATTTATCAAAATATCAGATTGGCCCAAATAGTAAAATATCAGATTGGCCCATTTATCAAAATATCAGATTGGCCCATTTATCAAAATATCAGATCGGCCTATTAAACAATTTTGTAATTCGGCCCTTTAGGGGCATTTTTGTAATTTTGACCCATAGGGGCATTTTTGTAATTTCGATAATTTACCCACTAAGGGTAATTCGGTAATTTCGCAACCTAAGGGTATTTTGGAAATTTTGCAACCTAGTCTTAACTACTAATGTGGAGCATAAAAATCGAAATTGTCCATCTGCGTTGTACTAACTAAATTGACTATAACTTGAGTTAGGAATCTCAAAATCTAACTCCGTAAATTTTTCTTGAGACTAGACTCATATATCTTCTTACTATAATTTTTCCAGAATTTTTTATTTAGCCATTTAGTACAGTTTATTCCTTAAAGTTTCCCTTGTTTCACTGACCAACGATTCTGATCTCTCTTACCCAAAATTCAAATATCTCACTGTACAGTTTTAATATGTTACTCCCACTTGTTTCTATTGAAAATAGACTCACTAAGGAATCTGTACATATAAACTATAACTCATAATTCCCTTTGTACAATTTTATAAGATTTTTCCAGGACAGATCAGGGAACCACGAAGTCATTCAGAACCAGTCTCACTAAAATTAAGATATCTCAAAATATAAAATTCCTTTTCCTTCTTCGTTTCTTCCATATCAAAATAGACACAGTAAGCTTTAATCTGATATCTTATTCACTTTGTAATTCCTTTTCTCCTATTTTTCGTGATTTTTCAAATACACATCACTGTTTCTGACCGAAACTATTTTATTACGAAATACGATTACCACTACAATCATACGCATGCCCGAGTGATCACGGATGCCGGTTTTAGGTTTTCTTCAGTATTTCAATCGATTCACAGAATATTTCATATAAACTTTCAGAGAAGTGTGAGATTACACACCAGTTCGGATATGTATACGGAAGATATGGGATTACACACCTGATTTTGATTTCCTAATGAACCACTCGTCGATGACCTAGAACAATACCAACCAAAAGTTAGCCTCGGATTTCCAAAAGATTTCGTATCACTTACACTTGAATCACTTACCACTATATCCGAAGGTAGAAATATATCGAGTGATTTGTCCCTAAAACATATAGTCGATTAGTCGAAACTTCAATCCAATTTGCAACATAGCCAAATAGAGATATAACAAAAAATCCAAAAATGAACCCCCTTACCTTATCGATATTGGATCCAATTTCCACCGTTTGACTTGGCTAGAACAATACACGGTCTCCCACTTAAAGCACTACGAAAAGAGAGTGATTAAGACATGAAGAAGTGGAGGATAACACCATTTTCGGTTACGATCACGATTTACAACCGAATAGTGATAAATACTTATTCGGCTAAAGAGAAAAGAATATGATCATAGAAAAGAATTCACTTACCGATTTAATCGAAGAAAGAATGTCAACCCACTTGAGAAAATGATAAAGAAGAGATGAATGAAAAATTTTGGTCTCAATGGTTTGGGTACATTCGGCAACAAGAAAAAAGAAAAGAAGAAAATATGTTCTTTAGTGACTTGTAATTTCGGCACAAGGTAGAAAGAAATTTGGAGAATACCAATTAGTGCAAAGAGAAAGGTTTTGGCCTAACAAGCACCAAAAATTCAATCAAAGGTTTTGGCCAAACAAGCACCAAAAATTCAATCAAAAGGCAAAGGAGAATTCGGCAATCAAGGAAGGTGGAAAGAAAATGAGTATGTGACCAAACAAAAGAGAGAAACAATGCACTATTGTGCTAATATGTCTCGGCAAGGAGGGTTGCAAATTGGGAGAAATGACACAAAGTTGCCAAAGGGAATTTTTGCCAAAACACTACTAAGTCTTTACCAAAAGCCAACTAAAAATTCAGCTACCTATTCTCCCCAAAACCGTCCACATGCATCCCCCTTAGGATAAGAGTTTGGCCACCCAAGCTTTCCAAAACATCACCCACGAAATAAGCCTCATGTCCCCCTTTCTTTCCTATTTCCCTTGATTCCTTTCCCCAACTTCAACCTTGCCTTATTCATATAGCCACCTTACCAAAATAATGAAGTCAACCTTGCCATGAATGCCTCTTGGCCGACACTTAAGGAAAGGGTGCAAAAATATAAGTCAAAATTTGCACACAAAGGGATTCGAACCTCTTCCCTCAAGGTACTACATTTGGTGCCATAACCCTTTTACCAATTGCTCATTTATGCTAGCAATTTTGTAACATCCTTAATAGGGCCTATTGTGTTTAAATTGTTCTTGCATGTGTATGTATTGATTGTGGTATTAATTGAGGTGTTCTAGGGTCTAGGTATAAGTGAGGTAGGCCCAGAGCTATAAGAAAAATTTTGTTTTTAAGCTTTGGTCAAGGGGAGCTGAAGGAGCGAGGGGTTAAATATATTTTGGGGTGAAATTAAGCACAAGAATTGGCTTGGGAAAGTGGCAAGGAGGCGCCACTTAGGGCCTTGAGAGTGACGCCACATGCAGGGAAGGGGGCTCTCAGTTCGAGCAATGAGATCCCATTTTACGCTTACCATTTTGGCGCCAAGGAGGGAAGAGTTGTGCTCAGCTCAAACTCTGTCAGATTTGTTGATTAAGTCAAATTGATTTAAACTGATGGAGAAGATAAAATTTAGGAGCTTGTGGAATTCAAACACATTTGAATTGTTGGTCAGGAGAAATTTGAGGTGTTTGCCGAATTTTGAATAGTGGAGGAGGAGTGTTCGGTTGGGGAACTTGCTAGGTGTGCCGTCCCTCCATAGTTAGCTTAGGAGGACATTTTCGGCTAGTCTAGGCTATAGTGCATTCGGTTGAGAAGAAAACTGAAACTCCTCTTTACTCATCGATTTTCCCTTAATGCACCATGTTGAAGCAAAAGCCAAAATCCCTTTTTGCACCTGTCGAATTCTCTTGAAAGCACCTAGCCGAATGTCCACCTAAACTTCCTTAGTTTTATTTCTTTTTCTTCTTCTTCTCAAGTGCTTGTCCAAATCTCCTTCTCTCCCATCTCTCTTTTTCTTTCTCTCATAATTGTTCAAAACCGCATCAACAGTCTCTTCTTCTCAAATCAACAACTTTCCTTTCTCTTCATTCTCTCTTGTGCCGAATCTTCTTCTTTTTCTTCCTCCTTTTGTCGAAACTCCCTTAATCTATTTTCTTTAAACCAAAGCCGAATACCATTCATCTTTCTCCCATTCTCTCCTTTCACTTTAGCCAAATCTTATTTGCTTTTCTCTTCTTTCAGCCATAGCCGGATCACATTGAAGTCCATCACCATTGCTGAAATCTCCCTACTTTCTTCTTGTTTTATTTTGGCTGAATATCAACCAAGCATAGATCTCTCTTGGTTCTTCTCTAATCAGATTTGAAGAGGGTAAGTAATCTTGGCCGAAACTCTATTCTCACTTTCTCTTTTTCTCTGTCTTCATGTGTAGATAAAAGCTGAATTTCGGCATTTGTCTTGGCTTTTAATCAACCATGCAATTGGTTTCTTATAGGACCTTCGGGATTTTGAAGCAGTAGATCGGGGTCATCTATTTCCTGTCAAGCGATTTCGGTAAGTCAGTGGTAAGGTTTCATGTCGATTCGATCTGAAAAGCCGAAGGCTATTAAGATTAAGTGTTAATGTTGGCCGATTATAGGGGAAAGATCAGTCTCGCACATCTCGGGTTGTGGTTAGCGTTCGAAAGGCAGTAAGGTAAGGGTTGTGTTTGGTTATGCATTATCTCACCCTTCGGGATTTGCTAGTATAGTCGAATGGCTTTTGCTAATGATCTTAGTGTGGGCCAAATGTAGGAAAAGGGGATCTAGTGCAGTAGATCGGAACCTTCGGGATTCAGTAATCGCGTTAGTAATCAGGTGTGTACCTTACACACTTCTTAATCGTCGTAAACTTGTTAATAACCTAAACTTTATTAAAAGCTGAAACAGTGTAGATTTCGATTTGGTACCCTTTTGGGTATGCGCAAGGACTCGGGTAAGTCCGTTTGATAAGTTTAAGATAATTGATTCGGTTGAAATCGCATATGCTATGTTTCACTGTATGTTTAATGATTAAGCATGATAGCATGATTTGCATGTACATGAGCACTATGGTGGGTGATATGAGAGGAGGGGGAAGATTGATATCTGTGACTTTGGGTCACCAGAGGTTTGGCACCTCCAGAGGTTTGGCACCTCCAGTGGTTTGGTACCACAGTTGATTTCGTGACTTTGGGTCACCAGAGGTTTGGCACCTCATAGCGACTCGTCCCAGTGGTTTAGCACCACAGTGGGTTGGCCTCACATTTGATAAACGGGATTGTCACCAGTGATTTGGCATCACAACGTGGGTTGGCCCCACAATTGGATTATTCGTGACTTTGGGTCACCAGTGGTTTGGCACCACATTATTATTGATATCAGTGACTTTGGGTCACCAGTGGTTTGGCACCACCAGTGGTTTTGTAACCAACGGGGTAGGAAATGGAGTTGTGGATGGTTAGGTTGGGTGCATGATATGTTTGCTTGATTATGATTTGTGTAAGCATGTTGCGATGTCGGGGGGATTATGCACTGAGTCTTGGTGACTCACCTTCTCCCTTATCTTTTCAAGTGATTCGTAGATCGCGGATGAGGAGCCGGGTGGACTCGAGGTGGCCGCACGATAATTGTTTCAGTTTTACATGGACTTTTGACTGGGGTACTTTATTTTAAATTTCGAGTTTTTTATCTGGGTTTGTAATAAGGCCATTAGTATTTTTATTTTGGGTTTTATTATATCTACTTTAATTTTTCGGATGTTACTAAATAAATTGCTTAAACATGTTTTAAACTACCTGATAACCAAAGTTTATTAATCTTTACTTCGCATCGAGTTTTCTAAACATTACCATCGGGTAACATCACTCATGCAATGATAACAAAGTCAACTTAAATAATCTTTCAAATCTAAGTTTTCAAAGCTTAAATACAAACGGTTTTCAAAGTAATTAAGTAAGAATCACTCGGGGTTTTTGTAGACATAAACGTTTCTTAAGTTATGAATCACGAACGAGTTTTAAAAAAAGGATTTTCGGGATTTCAAAGCAACTTAACGATTTCAACTATACATGCACCTGATTTCTGCAAACATACAAAGAGTTTTTTTTCACTGGAATTAAACCGGCAACTTGTTTTTTTTTAAAAAAAAGAGTTTCACTCTGTAACATGCCAGATTCAGTTGTGGTGTGTTGACCGGGCTTGGGGTGTTACAAATTTACTCTTTTATTTCCATAAGCCTTGATGCCTCTTACTATCTCTCCTTAATAGGCTTAAACACAAAATTTTACTAAGGCCCAACTTGAACCCAGAACTTCATAGAAACCTCGTAACTTTCCAAAATTACCTTCTTAATAAGTCCAACTTGAAATAATGCCGTTCTCTTGTTCTCAAAATTTTTAAACACTCCTACACTCAAGGCCCATTGGACCCAATCCTACTAGGCCCAATTTTGGGATGTTACACTTGTGTTTAATAATTTTTGTTCATGTGCGAGTGATTACATATGTCGTTCAACGCAAGATTTGGATGTTCACTTTCGAGTGCCATATGCATTTTCTCATCTATCTGCTTGTGATGAACATATCTATCATTTGATGTGTTACTCGCATGTTGATTTTGATTTGTGGAATCCATTCGAATTGTATGCATACCATGAAACCTATCCAATTCAGATTCAAATATTTGATAAGGCTTTGTTCCTTTTGTATGATAATGCGAATATGCCCGTTTGCGTTCGATCTATTCGTTTTGTTTTGTTCATATTTCGATTGCAAGTTTGTTTGACACAACTCTTGCTAACTTTTGGTTATATTTTACAGGTATCTCGATTACCATTCTCCCCGTTTGATCAAGGAAAGCCGATCAAAAGGAATTCTATTCGAGAGATCCATCGGCTCGATTCGAGGACGAATCGCTTTCAAGAGGGGGGTATGATGCGATCCTGGTCGCATCATGGTTCGACTCTTTCTGACGCCATCGAGAGTGGCCTAAGCTCGAGGGGCCAAAGTGCAAAATGAAGCTGATTCCAGCTCATTTTTAGCTCAATTAAACTCCTTTTCTATGTGGTTCAGTTCACATGAGTTCATCTCAGCTCATTGAGATTGGTTTAAGTTCACATTCAGTTCATTTAGTTTGTGTTTAGCTTGATTTAATTCATGCATTTTTAATTTGCTGAATACAAACTTTTAAATTAAATATTAGCTTTAAATAAAGGTGTTTAGTTTAATTAAATAAGTTGTGTTTAATAAGAGGCTTATTAATTAATCTAGTTACTAGGATGTTTTAATGAAGTATGAGTTTAAGTTAATTTAATTTCGCTTCCATAAATTAACTAGTTTTTGCATTAATTGAAGTCTTTATTTCTAGTTCATTTAATAATGTTTTTCTTAATTAAACTAGTTCTTTGGAATAAATGATGCTTAAGTGTTAGTTCATTTATTTAAGTCTAGTTGCTGGAATAAATGACGCTTAAGTGTTAGTTCATTTATTTAAGTTAGTTGTTACTTTGTTTTAGGTTTAATCAATGAATAAATGTGTTTAATATATCGGTTACATGTGTTAATTGCAGGTGATTTTTTAGCTTACAACCATTAAATTTAAAGGCTGTTACACCTTCAATAAGGTGGCTTTTCAAGTGATTTCGGTTACAAAAAGAGGGGGCTGTTATAAAAAGAGGTTTTAAACATCAATAAAAAGAGTTTAAAGGAGCATTACACTTCCTTTAAATTTCAGTAGCCACCCTTCCACTACTCCAAACATTTTTGCTACTTTAATGGTCAATTCATACTTTAAAAACTTCATTAAGTTTTTGGAGTCTATTCAGCTAGCCAAAGGAGAAACCAAGAGACATTTTCAAAGCATTCAAGGGCATTGAATCAGCTGATTAAAGTATCTTAAAGAGAGGAGTTAATTGATCCAAGAATTTCAAAGGTTGAGACTCTTTATTTGGTTGGTGACTTTTCAGTTGATCATGGAGAATTCAAAGGATTTTGACAAGCAATTTAATTGAAAAGTTAAACACATTGAAGATGGGAGTTACATGGCTAGAATTCCAAAAGTTGAGACTCTTCATTTGAAATCATTATTAGCCTCATTAAAAGTGACCATTCAACTAGTTTCATTTGATACTATATATACATGTAATCACATATTGTAGGGAGAACTTTTGATCCTTGAATATATTTTATGAACTTTGTTCTTCGAGTGAGATTTTCTCCTCTCTATCTTTCGATGCAGTATCGATTCGACTTATCAAGCGTTGCTTGTGGCGTCGATCGTTTCTCATCCATCAATTTATACCATAGGTTCTTATCTTTATAGATAACGGGTCTTGGTCCATCATCGACTTCCATTTTCCATCTTAAACAAATATAGAACCCGGGGTGACACTTTCCTAGTGTTGAATCGATTCTTTGTTTATATTCTTCTATCCATCTCCACCAACTATCTTAATATATATCCTTTTGATTATTTCTATTAAAACCAAGTCCATCCACTATATTCATCTTCCTTGTTTGCTTCCTAACCGAACCTATCTCCATCTTCCATCCAAATCTTAACCTTTCTGATCAGCTTCCGTAATTTTAACCTTATTTCACCTATTTCCAGACAACTTTTCAATTACTCCTCGTAGACGATTGGGCAACTTCACATACGACTCAACTCACCCCAAGACGGATCGTATCAGCTTCCAAGGAGATATTTTCGTGAATTACAAAGCACCACATTAAATAGCCGAATTCAATGGCTGAAGGGTTTGTTTGCTTCGTGCAAATAAAAGACGCATTAAATATTGTGTTTTGGCTTCTTCAAGACGTGAATTAGTGGGCTGGTACATCTCTTCATGCGTGGGAGGGTATTTAAAGCTGGTATGGGGATTTGGGGAAGGCCTTTCATGTCCCCAAGGCATCTAGAACAAGGTGTGGCCATCCGAATTTCCAAGGCTAGTTATGGAGCTCATTCAAAGTCATGAAAGCCCCTTGGCCGAAAATTCAAAATGTAAATCAGCCCCACTCATCCATTAATGTACGGTTGCATCTAGAATATGACCATTACCCTTCAATTCAGCCGAATTTAGACATGGTATACTAGAAGACTTGTTCTAGAATAATCAAGATTAATCTAGTTTATTGTTACTTAGCTATTAAGTAGTATTTGAGTGACTATTCGGTTATCATGTTAGCCTATAAATCGATGATCATTTTCTATTGTAAAAAGATTTTTGATGATTGAACTTTGATATATATATATATGAACTTTAGTTCATCGAGTGAGCTTGACTCCTCTTCGACTTCGTACAAGTTTCATAGACTTATCGAGCTGTGCTTGTGGCGTCTATCACTTGTTCTTCCATACCGTTATACCACTGGTTCTTACTTCACTAAGTAACGGGTCTTTGGTCCATATCGACATCCATATTACCACCTTAAACAAATATAGAACCCGGGGTGACACTTCATTAGTGTTGAATCGATTCTTTGTTTAAGTTCCTTATCCATCTCCACCGATCTATCACCTATCTACTTATCCATCATTATTTGTTTCCAACAAACCAAACCATTCCCTTATCACCATATTCCTTCCATAGTTATTTTCGAACCTATCCCTTCATTCATCTAAACCGTTTCTTTTATTTTCTAACCTCCAATCCTAACTTAACCCATTTTCTAAACCAATTCATTTGTAGATTCCGCAAACTCTTCCATATTTCTTGATTATTTTTCGAAGGCTTGAATTACTCCTCGTAGACGATTGGGCAACTCGCATATAAGTCGACTCTTCCCGAGGCAGATTGTATCAAAAGGGCTGCACATTCATGGCATTATGGCTTTCTTCAAGGCTAAGTGTGCATGAATGCATTAAATGAAGCAACATGATGTTTCAACCAATTCATGCATTCATCCTTCAAGTTCATTTGCTTAATTTTGAAGGTGCCTTTTGATATTACATTCAGCTGAACAAGACCCATTTAATTGAGTTCATTTAAGCTCAAGGACGCACCTAGACAAGTGCATTGCACTCTTCAAGCTCCAAATTCGTTCAAGTTCATTAGCCCTTCTAGAAACTGACCATTGGGCTCCAAATTAGCTGAATTTAGCTCTAGCACTTTAGTGTTTTAATTCTGGAACTTTCTAGGCTCATTCTAGACTAATTTTACTTAGCTATTAAGTTCCTAAGTTGGCCATTCGGCTACCTAGATTATCACTATAAATAGTTGTTATTTTTCATTTGTAAAAAGGTTGTTGAACTTTAATATATTTTATGAACTTATGTTCTTGAGTGAGTTTTATCTCCTCTTCGTTTTCGTACGAGTTTCGATTCTGACTTATCAAGCTTGCTTGTGGCGTCAATCGTACTCTTCCATACCATTATACCATTGGTTCTCACTTCACTAAGTAACGGGTCTTTGGTCCATCATCGATTTCCATATTTTCACCTTAAACACTATAGAAATCAGGGTGACACCTTCGAGTGTTGAATCGTTTCTTATTTAAGTCCTATTCTCCATTTCCACCAAACTATCAAAATATCACCTAACCTTTATCCATCTTCTTTCATCACAAAACCGAACCTATCCTTCTCCATATCTAAATCATTCCCACACTTAAACACCTCCATTCCTAACTTAAACCATCTTCTAAACAAATTCACTTAAGCTTCTGCAAACTCATCCATATTTTCTGATTATTTCCCGAAAGGCTTATCTCCTCCTCGTAGACAATTGGGCAACTCGAATACATTTCGACTCTTCCCGAGGCGGACTGTAACATCCTTAAATAGGGGCTATGATGTTTGAACTGTTTACATGTGTATGGCTTGGTTGTGATATTAATTGAGACGTTTTAAGGTCTAGGTATAAGCCAAGGGTAGGCCCGAACTATAGGAAAATTTTTATTTTTAAGCTTTGGTTAAGGGGAGCTGAAAGAGCTAGGGGTTAAGAATATTTTGTGGTAAACTTTAGCACAAGAATTTGCTTGGTAAAGTGGCAAGGAGGCATCACTTAGGGCCTTAAGCAGTGACGCCACAAGCAGGGGAAGAAGAGCTTGGGTTCGAGCTGCAGAAATCCCTTGCTGCTAATTCGTTTTGACGCCAGAGAGGGGAAGAGTTGTGCTCAGCTCAAACTCTATCGGATAACTGTTGAGCAAGTCAAACTGATTTAAACTAGTGGAGAAGAGAGAATTTAGGAGTTTGACTAATTCAAACTCGTTTGAACAAGTGGCCAGGAGAAATTTGAGCAGTTGGCCGAATTTGAACTCTTGGTTGAGGAGGAGTAATCGGTTGGGAGTCTAGAGGGGGAAGTGCCAAAATTGCTAAGTCAAGCTAGGTGACATTTTCGGCTAAGTCTAGCATAAGTGCTTTCGGTTGTGAGCAAAAGTCAAAACCTCCCCCCTTAGTCTTGTCGATTTTCCCTCTAGCACAACAAGCTGAATCCTTTAGATCCATTTGAGATTTCTCTCTTTTTCTCCTTTGAAACTGAAACCCCATTGGCACTTTCTTGCTCTTCTCTTTTCGACAATATTCATCTTTCTTTTCTCTCAATCACCTTGTGCCGAAACCTTTTCTTCCTCCCTTTGCCGAATCCATTCATTCCCATTCCCTTTTTCTTCTTCAATCTCTCCCATCTTTCCTTTGTGTTGAAAAGTCGAAAGCCTTGTTGTTCTTTTGTTTGCATCAAAGTGCCTTGGCCGAATCTTTTGATTTCCTATCTTAAGCCATAGCCGAATCACCTTGATCACTCTACCCCATTGCCGAAATCTCTTTACTCTCCCCTTCTCATTTTAACTATTGGCCGAATATCACTCAAGCAGAGATCTCCCTTGATTTCTTCTCTAATCGGTTTGGAATAGGTAAGTCTGTCATGACCGAGTCTCCTCTATTCTCACTTTCTTTTCTCTGTCGACTCACATGGGACAAAAGCCGAATTTCGGCATTTGTTGATATGATTCCTAACCATCTTTGGAATTGATTTCTTCTAGGATCTCCGGGATTTTAAAGCAGTAGATCGGGGTTAATTATTCTCTGTCAATCGGTCTCAGTAAGTCAGTGGTAAGGATGCATATTGATTCGATCTTCCTCTTATTTGTTTGAAAAGCCGAAGGCTATTAGTGATCTTGTTTAGTCTTGGCCGATTGTGTAATATCCCGGGTTAGGGGGCTATTTCTTTTTGTCATGGCATGTTCTGCATGTTGTTAGTATGCTAGGTTGCTATCTCTATGTTTTTGGGGCTTAATTATAGCCTAGGTGTATGCCTGAGTGGTTGGGAGAATTTTAGTTTTTAGGCTTTATAGGAAGGGGAGCTGAGGTAGCTGGGGTTTAAGAAAATAAATGGTGGTTTCTTTGCACAAAAGAAGTGTTAGCAAAGTGGCAAAGCAAGGCGCCACTTGGAGCTTGTGTGTGGCGTCATTTGCAAGGGAGGGGAGGTCCAGTGTTCGAGCAGCAGGAGTCCCCTTTTTGTTACCTATTTTGGACGGCATGGGAGTAGAGGTAGAGAGCAACTAGAACACTACCTTGGACCAAGTCTTCATATTCAAATGAGGGGTGGAGAGCATTTGTTGGAGGGAGACTTGGTCATGTAGTTTGAAATGTGAGGAGTGGAGTGAATGGGGGGGGATTCTTGGCCGAATTTTGTGGGGTGTTGGAGTGGGGGTGTGGACGGTTTGGTAGAGAGAAGGGAGGTGTGCCGAAATGCACTTCTCATTTTGTGCATTTTCGGCCAAAAGCATTTGGGAAGCAATTCTCTCCTTGTGCCTTACCAAAACCGAAAGTTTTAGCACTTGCCGAATTGTTCTTTGCTCATTTTTGTTTTCTAATTTTCCTTTGCTAGCCGAATGTCACCTTGAAGACACACCCGTGGTTTGTTTTCTTTCACTTTTACTTTTGGCCGAACCTAGCATTCCTCTTTCATTCTTTTTCTTTTCTCTTTTGAAACTCTAATAGCCGAATATTCTCCTCCTCATCTTCTTTTCTTTTGTCCATTGTGAAGCCGAATTCTCCATTTCCTTTCTCCTTTCTTTTTGTGCCGAAACTCTACCCATTTACAATCTTTTTCTCTCCTTTACACTAAAGCCGAATTTAAGGATATTAAAACACCTGAAGCCGAATTCTTTTCTCCTATTGTAGCCTTGGCCGAATCTCTTGTGGTTCCCTCCTAGAAGTCATAGTTTGGCCGAATATTGGGTGTTGGTAAGTGCAAGGCCGAATGGCCATATCTTCCTCTTGCGATCTTTGTTGGTTATGGTTTGGTTAAGGGCCGATTATGGTCAGGTTGGAAGGGTGTTAACCGTTTGGTTTAATCTCTTCGTTATAGGGTCTTTGAATTGCGGAATCAAGCAAGAGGAGTCATTTTCTGTTGACCGATTGGTGAGTTGGGGGTAAGCGATTGGGTTGTTAGTTCATTCTTTTAATTTCGTTTAATCAGGAGTTGTAAATGATTAACCGTTCTCTTGTGAAGGTGTGACCGATTGTGGGTAGAAGAACCACTGTGGTTCGGGTTTGGTAGGGAATCAAACCAAGTGAAGGTGATGATCCGATATTAACCCCTTTGGTTGAGTGTCTTTGGCCGAATGGTCTTAGTGCCTAATCCTATGTTGGCCAATTGTTGTAGGAGCTAATGTAAGAAGGGACTTAGAGCGCTTTTGTCGGGATTGTTAAACTCGAGTATACCGTGTGTGTAACTAACACACTCTCTACTTAGTAACGTTGTTAATAAACTTGATTGCTTAATAAGATTGAAGCAAAGTGAGAAGGATGATTGGATACCCAAAAAAGGGGTATGTGTACGATTCGGGTAAGTCTGTTCTATGATGAGTATTAATGATAATACATGATACCATGATTTATATTATGCATGTTATGTGTTGTAATGCTTGATATGTGGGCATGATATGCATGGCTTGTATGAGATGCATAATCCCATGAGTATGATATGTGTGGGTGATACGAGAGAGGAGGGAGCAGTGGTATATTGTGCTGACGAGCACCAGTGCTTTGGTAGCACACTTTGTGACTTTGGGTCACCAGAGGTTTGGCACCTCCAGAGGTTTGGTACCTCAGCGTCTCGTCCCAGTGGCTTAGTACCACAGTGGGTTGGCCCCACAAATGATTATACGGGATTGACGCCGGTGTTTTGGTAACACACGATGGGTTGGCCCCATCACCAGATTTGTGACTACGGTCACCAGTGCTTTGGTAGCACTGCTTGTGTCTTTGGGACACCAGAGGTTTGGCACCTCATTGCGACTTGTCCCTGTGGTTTGACCACCGTGGGTTGGCCCCACTTGAGATATGGGATCGTCTGCTAGTGATTTGGTATCACACGATGGGTTGGCCCCATCATCATCGGATTTGTGACTACGGTCACCAGTGCTTTGGTAGCACATCGTGTCTTTGGGACACCAGTGGTTTGGTACCACAATGATGGATATTGTGTCTTTGGGACACCAGTGTTTTGGTAACACATTGTGACTATATGTCACGGTGGTTTGGCACCACCGGTGGTTTGGTACCACACGGGGTAGAAAAGGCGATATGGATGGTTAGGATCGGGTTGCATTAATTATGTTGCTATGTATGATGTGTGTAGTATGTTGTTTCTTGGGAGTGGGATTTGCACCTTTGAGTCACTCGACTCACCCTCTCCTTTGATTTTTCAGTGACTCGTAGATGCGGACTTGGGGCCGGGATGGACTCGAGGTGCTTATGCCATGCTGAATAAAGTTCTTACTCAGACTCTACTATTTGGGTACTTTAGCTTATTACTTTAAATTGGGTTTTATTTCGGATTGTAAAAGGCCTTTTTAAGTTATGTTTTATGTTGTCTATGTTTTAAGTTGGTTTTTATATGCCTTAACAAAGTAACTCGGAATAAGTTTTACTAAAAGCTGGAAAGACAATGTTTCAAATTATAACGCAACGTGTTTTTAAACTATACCATCGGGTATCGCACTAAGTTCACGATAAACAAATACTAAAAGGTTTCCAAATCAAACTTATGGTCTCCTAAGTTCTAAAGTGTTTTATGTATCAATGAGAAACTAATGGGGTTTTAAATGGTAATAACCCGTGTTAACTACACATTCTGGCTAAGTTTTCAAAATCTTCGGGTATAAAATACATCAACCGTTTTTTTAACAAGACTACTCAAATTTGTTTCAAACACACTGTGTTTCCACTCAGCTTTTAAACGGAAAATCTGATCTCTCAAAAGCATTTTCCCCGTAGCATACCAGATTCGGACGTGGTGTCTTGTCCGGGTTTGGGGTGTTACATTTGTGGTATCAGAGCCAAGTTCAAAGGTTTCTACTGTGGGCTGAGGCCCAAAAAGGTTTTCAAAAGTCTGTTTAAGTGTTTGTTTTGAAAGTATGGTTTGAAAGGCATGGCACCGAGTCTCGGCACCCGATTCGCCGGTAAGTACCCCGTACTATTACTTGTGATTTGATGATTAGCGGTGAGTATGCTACTTTAGAGATTGAGACCGATAGGATTCGTGAACTCGCGAGAACAAATCCTCTTTAATGTTCATAAGACTTGCTTTTAAACAAGTGGAATAAATCTTGATGCATAAAATTCCTTAACCAGATATCGTAGAAAGATTTGACATGAGCACTCGAGGCGGACGTGGCCGTAATACTCGTGGTAGAGGTAGGGTAGAATGATCGCATTTACGAGCCCGTAGGATCCAGGCAGGTTTGAGAAAATGAGATACCGGTTCGCCACCGGTGGAGGTGGTGAGTTCCAAGATCGGTGGGGATGACGCAAAGTGTCACGAGCGATCTTTGCGAGTGTTGGAAAGGGTAGCTGGGGCGGTGGTGGTGCGGGAGTTAGGAAATCTGTTCTGAGCGACTTGGGCCAATGGGGCCGAATTCTTCCGAGGTGTCTCTGGGGTTGCTCCTAGCAACTGCTTGAATATTGGTGGAGGCAAGCGAGCGGATCATGGATGATCTAGACTTGACGGTGAAGAGAAGTGAAGGGTATCGTATCGCTTCTCGGGATGAGTCATATCGGTGGTGGCTCACGGTTCGGGATAGTGTGGCGCAGAGGATTTGACATGGGATTACTTCAGAGCCGCATACCAAAAGAAATACATCGGGGCTAGTTATATCGACTCCCAAAGAAAGGCATTTCTGAGGCTTGTTCAGGGGAGTAAGTGCAAGGTTGAGTCACGAGGTGAGTTCTGAAGGTGAGTAGGTATGCCGAGGCATTGTAGCCACCGAGCATGAGAGGTGTGTTCGTTTCGAGGATGGTGCGAGACGAGTTGAGGCTCTTGATTGCTCCTCGCCAGGAACGCGAGTTCTTTGTCTTAGTTGAGAAGGCTAAGGTAGCCGAAGGTGTTAAGGAGTCCGTGAGACAGAGCATGGACAGGAGTAGGCTTAAGAGGAGCTTCGGGTCTTCTGGTTCGTCGGGTAACCTGCGAGAAGAGGGCTAGGACCGAGTGAGAGCGAATCGATCTGCTAGGGTTGTTCTTTGCTAGCGAGGACCGCCTTGATGTAATCGGTGTGGGAAATCTCATTGGGGTGGTTCTTTGGTGGTGGAAAAGGTTGCTTCGAATGTGGTTCTCTGGATCATCGCATTAGGGATTGTCCGCGTAGGATGGCGGATTCGGTCGGAGAGTCGAGCCGTAATCGATTCGAGAGGTAATGGACCGCCACCGCAGAGGGGCGTGGTAATGGTAGAGGTGGTAATGGTTCTGCAGTCGGGGCCGTGGAGCACCGGGCGAGAGGTGCGGTGGTTTTGATGCTAGACGGCTGGATTGGTATATCTTTGCGAGGCGCCGAGGAGGAGGCGACGCACCGGACGTCATAACTGCGTAGACGTTCTTGATTTTTGGTACCCCTTATCTTTGCTTTAATTGATGTGGGTTCTACGCACTCTTATGTTGCTAGTAGTATAGTCGAGACAATGGACTTAGACTCGAGATATCTTCTAGGCAGATGATCGTGATTAGTCCGTTAGGTCACTCTGTAGTAGTAGATAAATTTGTTTAGAGATGTACCTCTAGAACTCCAAGGGTAGTATTTTCTTGCGATCTGATGGAAGCTGCCGTTTGGGGAGTTCGATCGATTCTTGGGATGGATTGGTGGTTAAGTACCAGGCGAGGTTGGATTGCGCGGCCAAGCGCATGGTTCTTAAGACGGTTGATGGTGATGAGGTGGCTATGATAGGTAATCGGAGGGATTACTTATCAAATGCGGTATCTGCTTTGAAAGCGGAGAAGATGGTCGGGAAGAAATTGCGAAGCGTATGTAGTTCATGTGTATGCCTTGGAGGCTAGAGAGTCTGCTGTTGAGAAGGTTCGTACTGTTAAGGAATTTGCTGATGTGTTTCCTGAGGAGCTTCCGGGTTTGCCGCCAGATCGTGAGGTAGAGTTCGGGATTGATACATTGCCGGGATCTGCGCAAAGTGTCTATTGCTCCGTATAGGATGGCGCCGAAGGAGTTGGTGGAGCTTAAGGCTCGAGATCCAGGAGTTATTGGATAGAGGTTTCATCGGGCCAAGTGTTTCGCCGTGGGGCGCGCGGTACTCTTTGTCAAGAAGAAAGATGGCTCGATGCGGATGTGCATAGACTACGCTTGATTGAACAAGGCGGCGATTAAAAACAAGTATCCGTTGCCACGGATAGATGACTTGTTTGATCAGCTGAAGGGTGCTGCGGTATTTTCGAAGATCGACTTGAGGTCTGGGTATCACCAGTTAAAGGTTAAGGAGGCGGATATCCATAAAACGGCGTTTGGACTCGGTATGGGCACTCACAATTTACTCGTAATGCCGTTCGGGTTGACCAACGCACCGGCAGCGTTTATGGATATGATGAACAGGGTGTTTCAGCAGTATCTAGATCAGTTCGTGGTGGTTTTCATAGACGACATCTTAGTATACTCAAGGACGGAGGAAGAGCATGATGCGCATTTGAGGGTGGTCTTTGCAGATTTTGAGGAAAAGCAACTCTATGCTAAGTTCGGTAAGTGCGAGTTACGGCTTAGAGAAGTGGCGTTCTTGGGTCATGTAGTGTCGGTGAGGGGATTCGTGTAGATCCTCGTAAGATTGAGGCGATCTTGGATTGGAAGCCACCTAGGTCGAGTGGTGGTGAGATTCGGAGTTTTCTGGTTTGGCGGATACTACCGAAGGTTTGTCGAGGGTTTCTCGTTAATAGCAGCGCCGATGACCAAGTTGCTAGGGAAAGAGGTTCCGTTTGTATGGACTGAGAAACAACAGGAAAGCTTCGATAAGTTAAAGAAGATTTTGACTGAGGCTCCGGTTCTGATTCAACCTGAGGCTGGTAAGGAATACACAGTTTACTGCGATGCATCACATACGGGCTTGGGTTGTGTGTTGATGCGGGGAAGGTAAGGTGGTGGCTTACGCTTCCGGCAGCTGAGGCCACACGAGGTCAACTATCCGACGCACGATTTGGAGCTAGCGGCTGTAGTGTTCGCCTTAAAGATTTGGAGGCACTACTTGTATGGAGAGAGATCGATAGTCTACACGGATCATAAGAGTCTGAAGTATCTACTGACTCAGAAGGACTTGAATTTGAGGCAGCGTAGATGGGTCGAATTGCTTTGAAAGATTATGATTTGCTCGATTGAGTATCATCGGGTAAGGCTAACGTGGTAGCGACGCGTTGAGCCGTAAGGTTGTTTCGGACTTAAGAGCTTTGTTTGCCCATTTGAGTTTGTATGGACGACGGGAGTATTTCAGCGAGCTACGAGTTAAGCCTACTTGGGTTGAGCGATCGAGAGAAAGCTTGATTGTTGGATGAGGTTACGAGTGCGCGAAGGTTGCAAGTGCTAGATGGTGGTTTGGAGGGTTACAGATTTGTCTAGTGACGAGGTTACGTGTTTTCAAGGTAAGGCTTGTATGCCCAAAGATGTTGAGTGAGGCAGAAGATTCTTGGGGCGCACATAGCAGTCCTCATGCTATGCATCCGGAGGTAGCAGAATGTATAAGGATCTTAGAGAGCGATTTTGGTGGCACAGGTTGAAGAAAGAGGTGTCGAGTTTGTTGGGAAATGTCCGACTTGTCGCCAGTCAAGGTGAACATCGATTGCCGTCGGGTTTGCTTGACTGTGAAAATTCCGCGATGGAAGTGGGAGAGGATAACCATGGATTTTGTCGGTGGGTTACCGCTACGCCAAGCGAGGAAGGATTGATTTGGGTAGTGGTGGATCGTCGACTAAATCGGCTCACTTTATTCCGGTGAGGTTGACTACTCACTTGAAGCTTAGCGAAAATTTGTATGTTTCGGAGATCGTGAGGTTGCACGGTGTGCGCTTTCGATAATCTCGGATAGGGATCCCGAGTTTACGTCAAGGTTACGGGAAAGCACCGCATCGGGCTCGGGTACTCGTTTGGATTTCAAAGACGGCTTTTCACCCATGATCGACGGACAATCGAGAAAGGGTTATTCAGATCTTAGAGGATATCTTTGAGAGGTTGTGTCTTGGATTTCAGAGGTAATTGGGAGGAGTTTCTACCATTAGCTGAGTTTGCCTACAACAACAGTTACCAAGCGAGCATCAAGATGGCACCGTATGAGGCGTTATATGGTAGGAAGTGTCGCTCACCTACATGTTGGACGGAGTTGGGTGAACGTCAATTGTTGGGACCCGAGTTGGTAGCTGAGACTGAGGACAAGGTCAAAGTGATTCAGACTCGATTGAAGGAAGCTTCGGACCGGCAGAAGTCCTATGCCGATCTTAAGCGAAGAGATATAGAGTTTGCTGTAGGGGATAAAGTTTTCCTGAAGGTTTCACCTTGGAAGAAGGTGCTGAGGTTCGGGAAGAAGGGCAAGCTTAGTCCGAGGTTCATTGGGCCGTATAAGGTATTGAGGCGAGTTGGGCCAGTGGCGTATCGGCTTGAGTTGCAAAGCAGAGCTTAGCCGATTCATGGCGTCTTTCACGTTTCGATGCTTTGAGGTATCGTTCAGATCCGTCGCATGTGGTAGCGATGGAGGAAATCGAGGTGAATCCAGATTTGGCGGTGGAAGAGGAACACGTGCGATTCTTGATCGGGATGTGAAGGTTCTGCGTAGGAAGTCTGTGCCTTTGGTTAAGGTACTTTGGCGAGAATCATGGTATAGAAGAAGCGACATGGGAACCCGAGGATGCGATGAGACAAACAATACCCGCAACTCTTTTGATCGGGTAATTTCGAGGTCGAAATTATTTTTAAGGGGGTAGAACCGTAATATCCCGGGTTGGGGGCTATTTCTTTTGTCATGGCATGTTCTGCATGTTGTTAGTATGCTAGGTTGCTATCTCTATGTTTTGGGGCTTAATTATAGCCTAGGTGTATGCTGAGTGGTTGGGAGAATTTTAGTTTTTAGGCTTTATAGGAAGGGGAGCTGAGGTAGCTGGGGTTTAAGAAAATAAATGGTGGTTTCTTTGCACAAAAGAAGTGTTAGCAAAGTGGCAAAGCAAGGCGCCACTTGGAGCTTGTGTGTGGCGTCATTTGCAAGGAGAGGAGGTCCGGTGTTCGAGCAGCGAGGAGTCCCCTTTTTGTTACCTATTTTGGACGGCATGGGAGTAGAGGTAGAGAGCAACTAGAACACTACCTTGGACCAAGTCTTCATATTCAAATGAGGGGTGGAGAGCATTTGTTGGAGGGAGACTTGGTCATGTAGTTTGAAATGTGAGGAGTGGAGTGAATGGGGGGGGATTCTTGGCCGAATTTTGTGGGGTGTTGGAGTGGGGGTGTGGACGGTTTGGTAGAGAGAAGGGAGGTGTGCCGAAATGCACTTCTCATTTTGTGCATTTTCGGCCAAAAGCATTTGGGAAGCAATTCTCTCCTTGTGCCTTACCAAAACCGAAAGTTTTAGCACTTGCCGAATTGTTCTTTGCTCATTTTTGTTTTCTAATTTTCCTTTGCTAGCCGAATGTCACCTTGAAGACACACCCGTGGTTTGTTTTCTTTCACTTTTACTTTTGGCCGAACCTAGCATTCCTCTTTCATTCTTTTTCTTTTCTCTTTTGAAACTCTAATAGCCGAATATTCTCCTCCTCATCTTCTTTTCTTTTGTCCATTGTGAAGCCGAATTCTCCATTTCCTTTCTCCTTTCTTTTTGTGCCGAAACTCTACCCATTTACAATCTTTTCTCTCCTTTACACTAAAGCCGAATTTAAGGATATTAAAACACACAGGCCGAATTCTTTTCTCCTATTGTAGCCTTGGCCGAATCTCTTGTGGTTCCCTCCTAGAAGTCATAGTTTGGCCGAATATTGGGTGTTGGTAAGTGCAAGGCCGAATGGCCATATCTTCCTCTTTGCGATCTTTGTTGGTTATGGTTTGGTTAAGGGCCGATTATGGTCAGAGTTGGAAGGGTGTTAACCGTTTGGTTTAATCTCTTCGTTATAGGGTCTTTGAATTGCGGAATCAAGCAAGAGGAGTCATTTTGTTGACCGATTGGTGAGTTGGGGGTAGCGATTGGGTTGTTAGTTCATTCTTTTAATTTCGTTTAATCGGGAGTTGTAAATGATTAACCGTTCTCTTGTGAAGGTGTGACCGATTGTGGGTAGAAGAACCACTATGGTTCGGGTTTGGTAGGGAATCAAACCAAGTGAAGGTGATGATCCGATATTAACCCCTTTGGTTGAGTGTCTTTGGCCGAATGGTCTTAGTGCCTAATCCTATGTTGGCCAATTGTTGTAGGAGCTAGTAACAAGAAGGGACTTAGAGCGCTTTTGTCGGGATTGTTAAACTCGAGTATACGGTGTGTAACTAACACACTCTCTACTTAGTAACGTTGTTAATAAACTTGATTGCTTAATAAGATTGAAAGCAGTGAGAAGGATGATTGGATACCCAAAAAAGGGGTATGTGTACGATTCGGGTAAGTCGTTTCTATGATGAGTATTAATGATAATACATGATACCATGATTTATATTATTCATGTTATGTGTTGTAATGCTTGATATGTGGGCATGATATGCATGGCTTGTATGAGATGCATAATCCCATGAGTATGATATGTGTGGGTGATACGAGAGGAGGAAGCGGTGGTATATTGTCGACGAGCACCGGTGCTTTGGTAGCACACTTTGTGACTTTGGGTCACAGAGGTTTGGCACCTCCGGAGGTTTGGTACCTCGGCGTCTCGTCCCAGTGGCTTAGTACCACGGTGGGTTGGCCCCACAAATGATTATCTGGGATTGGCGCCGATGTTTTGGTAACACACGATGGGTTGGCCCCATCACCGATTTGTGACTACGGTCACGGTGCTTTGGTAGCACACTGTGTGTCTTTGGGACACAGAGGTTTGGCACCTCATTGCGACTTGTCCCCCGTGGTTTGACCACCGTGGGTTGGCCCCACTTGAGATATGGGATCGTGCGCTAGTGATTTGGTATCACACGATGGGTTGGCCCCATCATCATCGGATTTGTGACTACGGTGGCCGGTGCTTTGGTAGCACATCGTGTCTTTGGGACACCAGTGGTTTGGTACCACAATGATGGATATTGTGTCTTTGGGACACGGTGTTTTAGTAACACATTGTGACTATATGTCACGGTGGTTTAGCACCACCGGTGGTTTGGTACCACACGCGGGGTAGAAAAGGCGATATGGATGGTTAGGATCGGGTTGCATTAATTATGTTGCTATGTATGATGTGTGTAGTATGTTGTTTCTTCGGGAGTGGGATTTGCACATCTGAGTCACTCGACTCACCCTCTCCTTTGATTTTTCAGGTGACTCGTAGATGCGGACTTGGGGTAGGGATGGACTCGAGGTGCTTATGCCATCTTGAATAAAGTTCTTACTCAGACTCTACTATTTGGGTACTTTAGCTTATTACTTTAAATTGGGTTTTATTTGGATTGTAAAAGGCCTTTTTAAGTTATGTTTTATGTTGTCTATGTTTTAAGTTGGTTTTTATATGCCTTAACAAAGTAACTCGGAATAAGTTTTACTAAAATTTGGAAAGACAATGTTTCAAATTATAACATAACGTGTTTTTAAACTATACCATCGGGTATCGCACTAAGTTCACGATAAACAAATACTAAAAGGTTTCCAAATCAAACTTATGGTCTCCTAAGTTCTAAAGTGTTTTATGTATCAATGAGAAACTAATGGGGTTTTAAATGGTAATAACCCGTGTTAACTACACATTACAGCTAAGTTTTCAAAATCTTGGGTATCAAATACATCAACCGTTTTTTTAACAAGACTACTCAAATTTGTTTCAAACACACCGTGTTTCCACTCACTTTTAAGCGGAAAATCGATCTCTCAAAAGCATTTTCCCGTAGCATACCGCATTCGGACGTGGTGTCTTGTCGGGTTTGGGGTGTTCTGATTGTAGGGAAGGCGTGTTATCGAGTGCTTGGGATTTGATTTAAGCGCAAAGGCGTAAGGTAAGGATTATGGTTGTGCGTTAACCCTTCGGGATTTGCTAGTATAGCCGAATGGCCTTTGTTAATGATCTTGGTTTGGCGAATGTAGGAAAAAGGGATCTAGTACATTAGATCGGGATCTTGGGATTCGATGAATCGCGTTAGTAACCAGGTGTGTAACTTACACACTTCATAATCGTTGTAAACTTGTTAATAACCTAAACTATGTTAAAAGCCGAAACTGTGTAGATTTCGATATGATACCTTTATGGGTATGAGCAAGGATTTTGGGTAAGTCTGTTTTGTTGAGATTACGGTACATGATTTCTGATGATATTATCTATGTATGTTCGATATATGTCTAATGATTAAGCATGATGGCATGAATTGTATGTGCATTGCATTATTGTGGGTGATATGAGAGAGGGGGAAGATTGATATACGTGACTTTGGGTTACAGTGGTTTGGCACCACGGTGGTTTGGTACCACTGATTGATTTCGTGACTTTGGGTCACAGAGGTTTGGCACCTCATAGCGACTCGCCCCAGTGGCTTAGCACCACGAGTGGGTTGGCCCCACATTTGATAAACGGGATTGTCGCCGGTGATTTGGTATCACAACATGGGTTGGCCCCACAATTGGATTATTCGTGACTTTGGGTCACCAAAGTGGTTTGGCACCACATTATTATTGATATCGGTGACTTTGGGTCACCGGTGGTTTGGCACCACCGGTGGTTTGGTACCACGGGGTAGAAAAAGGAGTTGTGGATGGCTAGGTTTGGGTGCATGATATGTTTTCTTGATTATGATTTGTGTAAGCATGTTGCAATAATCGGGAGGGGGATTATGCACTGAGTCTTGGTGACTCACCTTCTCCCTTATCTTTTCAGGTGATTCATAGATCGTGGATGAGGAGCCGGCTGGACTCAAGGTGACCATGCGATAATTGCTTCGATTTTATATGGACATTTGATTTGGGTATTTTACTTTAAATTCTGATTTTTATTTGGGTTTGTAACAAGGCCTTTAAATTATGTTTTGGATTATTTTATCTGCTTTGGATTTGGTTTTAAATATGACTAAGTAATTACTTGATTTGCTTTAATAACCTGATAATCAAAGTTTTCAAACTAAGCTACGCAACGAGTTTTCTAAACTCTACCATCGAGTAATACAATTCACATGATTTCAAAGCAACTTAACATTTTCCACTATACATACATCGGTTTTCCCCAAACACAAGCAATCGAAGAGTTTTCACCGAAAATAAACCGGTAACCTGTTTTCTTTAAATCGTTTTCATTCTTTGACATGCCAGATTCGGTCGTGGTGTGTTGACCGGGTTTAGGGTGTTACAATTTTGGTATCAGAGCCAAGTTCAAAAGCTCGGCTGTGGGCCCGAGGCCCAAAATGTTTTAAAGTGTGGTTTTAAAAAGTGTTGATGGAAAAAATGTATGGTTTAGCATGCCACCGAGTCTTTGGCACCGATCCGCCCAGGTAAGTACCCTTAACTGATGGTTGCATATGATTATGATTATGATGATTTATGTTATGGACGACTAGTAATAGTGGACTACCCTAGAGACTGGAACCTATATGACTCTGTGACTCGCGAAAACAAAACTCTGTAATAGAAACTGTTCATAAGACTGTGCCTTAATAATAATGGAATAAAGACTGACGCATAAAACTTTTAAATTAGATAAGTCGAGACGTTATACATGAGCACTCGAGGTCGGGGTCATAATACGCGCGTGGGCCTTGATCGGGAGTAGGATGAGCGTATGCGAACCAGTGGGATGCAGTCGGGGGTCGAGAATGAGATGCCACCACCACCACCACCTTTGGTGTTGAGTACCGAGATCGGACGGGGATGATGCGATATCGCAGCGATCTTTGCGAGTTCTTGAGAGGGTGCCTCGAGCAGGTGGAGGCACGGGA
Source organism: Gossypium sturtianum (assembly GCA_025698515.1). Taxonomy (NCBI): domain Eukaryota; kingdom Viridiplantae; phylum Streptophyta; class Magnoliopsida; order Malvales; family Malvaceae; genus Gossypium; species Gossypium sturtianum. The sequence goes on from CM046955.1 coordinate 93,171,344, forward strand.
GCTCATAAGTCTGTATCTGAGTGACTCCGACCCAATGGAGCCGAGGTTTTCTGAGGTGTTTCTGGTGTGGCGCCCAATACGGCTGAGTATTGGTTAGAGGCGACGGAGCGTATCATGGACGACTGGGATCTGACTACTAAGGAGAAACAGTTAGTGGATGAGGGTTTGAATGCTCGGAGGTTGCAAGTTCGAGAATGGTGGGTTGGAAGGTTTCACGACTTGTCCATGTGGATCTTGAGTCTTGTGTTTTCAAGGGAAAGCTTGTATGCCGAAGGGCGTCGAGTTAAGGCGGAGGATTCTTCGGGGCACATAGCAGCCCATACGCTATGCATCACGGAGGTAGCAAGATGTATCGAGATTTGCGAGAGCAATTTTGGTGGCTGTGTGCAAAGCGGGAAGTAACCGAGTTTGTGGGTAAATGTCTGACGTGTCAGCAAGTCAAGGCTGAACACCAGTTGCCATCAAGTTTACTTCAGCCGGTGAAGATTCCACAGTGGAAGTGGGAAAGGATTACCATGGACTTTGTCAGTGGGCTACCCCTTACGCCTAGTAAGAAGGACTCAGTCTGGGTAATTGTGGACCATTTGACAAAATCAGCTCATTTCATATTGGTAAGGGTTGATTACTCGCTTCAGAAGTTAGCTAAGCTATATGTGGCAGAGATAGTGAGGTTGCACGATGTGCCAGTGTCGATTATCTCAGATAGGGATCCCAGATTCACGTCAAGGTTCTGGAAAGAGTTGCATCAGGCGTTGGGTACGCGGTTGGATTTTAGTACGGCATTTCATCCGCAAACAAACGGACAGTCGGAAAGGGTTATACAAATTTTGGAAGATATGTTGAGAGGCTGTGTTTTGGATTTCAGAGGCAGCTGGGAAGAATTTCTACCGTTAGCTGAATTTGCATACAATAATAGTTACCAGGCAAGCATTGAGATGGCACCATATGAGGCGTTGTATGGTAGGAAGTGTCGTACACCTATGATGCGAGCACGTTCCATGTTAAGTCAAGCTCGAGTCATGATCCATTGGTGCTACCTCGTGGTCCTATCACTAGAGCTCGATCTAAGCTATTTAAAGACGCCATCGGAGTTTTGGTCCAGCAAGTGTGGAAAGATAATGAAACTAATTTACTTGGACGAGTGGAGAGACCAACGTTGGAGCATTTTTGCAATGTTCTACAAGTTCAACCCACAACCTATGAGCTCGGTTCTAGCTCGTGCTAAGTTTCGATTAAGTTCAATGAGTTTAATTGGTCATTCGGTCTTAAGCTAAATAAATTAGTTGGAATTTTATTTAAAATAAATTTGGATAAATTTAATTTCCTTTAATTAATTTGCTGTTATTAAATAAGGTTTTAAGTTGCTTTTAAGTCTAGCATATTTACTTGGAAATTAAAGTGGTTTAGCTAAAACTAGTATTTAATGTTTGTCCTAAGCTTCAGCCACTTTTTATTAGCTATTAAATAGCTTAGATTTAATTTGTTTCAGCTCAATTTAATGTCTTAATGTGTTCTTTAATTGCTTAAATTAATTAGCTAAGTTAATGAATTTAATTTGCTTGTAGGTGCATATAAAGGGACGGCACAAGGAGATTAATGGACAGCAGCAATTACTTTCATTTAAGATGATGTTTTGGTTAGTTCAATAGTCTTTTATAGCTACCGTTTCAACTTCCCAAGGTGCCTATTCAGTTCACGAAGTTAATGCAAGAAGGTCAACCATCAACAAGCAATTGAGCTGAAAAGTCCGCCATTAAAGTGGAATTTAAGGAGGAATTTAAGGGCATTCATGCATGCTTGGTTGAATATTGAAGAGTCACTCAATTATTTCTTTTCTTTGATGATTAATTTTGCACCATTGATGATTTTAAAGTTGCCTCTTGAGCTTCCATTCAGCCAATGTGGACTGGAACTTGAAGAGTTTTACAAGTTAATGCTAGTATTAATTTTGCTTAGTCATTAAGGCTAGAAGATGACCATTCGTTTAGCTCAAGCAACTATAAATAGTTGGCCATTTTATTTTGTAAAGGGACTTTTTGCCAAATTTTATATCATTATTATGCTGAATTTGAGAGCAATTTCTCCTATTTCGTTCTTAGGATCTGTTGGCTTATCTAGGAGTCTAGTGGCGTCAACCATCCTTTGTTCAATTTCGATACCAAGGTTCCTATCGTACATCGATAGTGGGTCGAGGTCTGTTAAACAACTAAAACCGAAGCCTCTAGGAATGTATAAATGTAGGGTCGATACCTTTCTCGGTATTGGTTCTTACTTGTTTCCTAAAGTCCTAAACCGAAACCCAAGCCTTATTTCTTTCTTAAACTGAAACCCGAGCCATTCATTTTTTTCCTAACTTCGAAACATATCCTAATCCGAAACTATCCAAGCTAATACCGAATCCAACTCATCTTGTCAACCCAATACTTACAACTTATCCTAACTTCATAAAAATTTCTTTCTTTCTTCGATTCTCTGGTTTACGATCGAACTCCAAGTATACATCTCGTTTTCTCCTCGAGACCGGGAGCGTATCATCTGGTATCAGAGCTAGTTAAACCGAGATCTACGAAGCTGGGAACAACCATCGAAGTCGTCTAAGTGAAGGTTCGAAGTAAAAAAAATTCAAAAAAAAGAGGAAATTCGAAATTAAAAAAAAATTCGAAATAAAAAAAAATTTAAGTGTTTTGATTGAATTGCTTTCATTTTATTCATCTTCATTCTCTAAATTCCTCTCCGACCCACTTGAACCACCGATCCCTTCTTCTTACTTTAGCCTACCTACACCCACATCTTACACCCTTTGAACCCATCTTGAAACTGACCCTTAAGCCCTTAATAGGCCTTGGCAAATCCGACTAACGAAACTGTGACAAGTGCGAGAGGTAAAAGGCACGAGTGTGTGAGACTATTTGAGGGGAGGTAAAAGCCAAACTGAGAGTGTTAAACACGAGCGGAGTGTCAATAACTTCTTTCTTTTTGAGTGAATTGTGAGAATTTGTTGTGAGGTACTATAGTCCACGCGATGTCTCAAGAACACGAGCAAAATGTAAATGAGCCACAAGGAAGACAACCCGTTTGTAACATTCCTAATCTGTCGATGCAAGCCTTGTTGCGTGAAATGGAGCGGTTACTCGATCGAAGGCTCAACCCTTTGGAAGACCGATTATACCAAATGGAAGCCCAGAGACAACGAGAAATACGTGGGCGACCAAATAGACGACGTGAACAGCCACAAGAGGGTGAAGATTATTATAATGATGTTTTTGATAGTGCGATCGAATCTAATGCAAGTGTTGGAAGACGAGGACCCCGACACCGTGGCAATAGAGATCGAGCCCAAGTAGATGATGATTTGAAGAATATAAAGTTGTCTATTCCATCATTTCAAGGGAGATCCGATCCGGAAGTGTACCTTGAATGGGAAAAGAAGATTGAATTGGTCTTTGATTGTCATAACTATTCGGAATCTAAAAAGGTTAAATTGGCCGCTATCGAATTCACCGATTATGCCATGATATGGTGGGACCAAATAACTACCAGTCGAAGGAGAAATGGAGAATAACCCATCAGCACGTGGGCCGAAATGAAATCTATTATGCATCGACGATTTGTCCCACATTTTTACCATCGAGAATTATACCAAAAACTCCAAAATCTTACTCAGGGATCGAGGAGTGTTGAAGATTACTTCAAAGAGATGGAAGTTGCGATGATTAGAGCAGATGTGCAAGAGGAACACGAGATGACCATGGCCCGATTTTTGGCTAGTCTCAACCGAGACATAGCTAATATGGTGGAACTCCAGCATTCTGTTGAACTTACGGACATGGTGCACATGGCGATTAAGGTGGAGAGGCAGCTGAAGCGCAAGGGTACTGTTCAAAACTATCCCAATTCCAACCCTACCAAATAGGGCCAAGGGACTAGTAAAGCCAATCCATCGATTCGAACCAAGGAGACCACACCAGTTGCCAAACCAAGTAAGTCCTTCACCGAATCTAACAAAGGCAAGGCAATAGAAAGCCCATCCAACCGATCACGAGACATCAAATGTTTTAAGTGTCTCGGGAGGGGACATATTGCAAGTCAGTGTCCAAACCGAAGTACGATGGTGATGCGTGCCAATGGAGAAATAGAGTATGAAGAAGGCGATGAAGAGCGTGAGATTGAAACTACCACCACCGCGAGGAAGAAGAAATTGAACATGCCATAGATGGTGAACTCCTCGTTGTAAAGAGAAGTCTCAACCTCAAAGGAGTTAATGATGAGCAACAACGAGAAAACATCTTCCATACTCGATGTCAAATACAAGGCAAAATTTGTAGTGTTATCATTGACGGTGGAAGTTGTACAAACGTTGCTAGTACTTTCATGGTGGAGAAGTTGGGTTTACCAACCACAAAGCACCCGAGCCCGTATAGGCTGCAATGGCTTAATGATGGAGGTGAACTAAAGGTAACTAAACAAGTCCTAATTTCTTTCAACATTGGAAAATATGTGGATGAGATCCTTTGTGATATTGTACCCATGCACGCGGGTCATTTGTTACTTGGACGTCCCTAGCAGTTTGATCACAAAGTGATTCACGACGGATACACCAATAGATATACGTTTAAACACTTGGGAAAGACTATCACTCTAGCACCTTTGACTCTGAAACAAGTTCATGAAGATCAAGTAAAGTTAAAAGATTCTTTTGAAAAGATGAGAGAAAAAGAGAAAAATGAGAAGACAAAAGAAAAGAAACTTGAAACAAAAAAAGAGCAAGTGAAAAAGAAAAATGAAAAAGGAGAGATGAGTGGAAAACAAGAAAAAGAAAAAGAAAATGAGAAAGTGAGTGTCTTTGCAAAGGGAAGTGTAATACGAAAGGCCTTGCTGCTGCGACAACCGATTTTTGTACTTATGTACAAAGAAATTCTTTTCAACACTAACGATCTCCCCCAGAATCTCCCTTCTTCAATTTTGTCTCTTTTGCAGGATTTTGATGATCTATTTCCGGAAGACATCCCGAATGGATTACCACCACTTCGAGGGATAGAACATCAAATTAATTTCATACCTGGAGCTGTTATTCCGAACCGACCTGCTTATCGAACTAACCCTGAAGAAACAAAAGAACTTCAACGGCAAGTCGAAGAACTCATGGAAAAGGGCTACATACGAGAAAGCCTTAGTCCTTGTGTCCGTCTACGGTCTTATTGGTTCCAAAGAAGGATGGCACTTGGCGTATGTGCGTCGATTGCCGAGCTGTGAACAAAATTACCATTAAGTATAGACATCCAATTCCGCGACTTGACGATATGTTAGACGAGTTGAGTGGTGCTAAACTATTTTCGAAAATCGACTTAAAGAGTGGTTATCACCGATTCGAATAAGGAAGGCGATGAATGGAAAGCCGCTTCAAAACTAAGCATGGTTTGTATGAGTAGCTGGTCATGCCGTTTGGCTTAACCAACGCTCCTAGCACTTTCATGAGATTAATGAACTATGTTTTAAGAGCTTTTATCGGTAAGTTTTGTGTTGTATATTTTGATGATATCTTGGTGTATAGCAAGACATTGGAAGATCATGTAGACCATCTTCGATCTGTTTTGGAAGTCTTATGTAAGGAAACTCTTTTTGCTAACCTTAAGAAATGTTCCTTCTGTTCTGATAAAGTTATTTTTCTTGGTTTTGTAGTTAGTGCTCAAGGTCTCGAAGTCGATCAAGAGAAGATCAAGGCTATCCAAGAATGGCCGAGACCTACGAATATAAGCCAAGTAAGGAGTTTTCATGGTCTTGCGAGTTTTTATCGCAGGTTTGTGCCAAACTTCAGTACGTTAGCCGCACCTCTTACCAGCGTCATCAAGAAGAGCTCAGCCTTTTTCTGGGGAGACGAACAGGAAAACTCTTTTAATATTATTAAAGATAGACTTACTAGAGCTCCTTTATTAGCATTGCCTGATTTCTCTAAAACTTTTGAGATTGAATGTGATGCATCAGGTGTAGGCATTGGAGCCGTATTGACTCAAGAAGGAAGGCCTATAGCATATTTATTGAAAAGTTGAATGGGGCATCTCTCGAACTATCCGTCTATGACAAAGAAATGTATGCTTTGATTCATGCCCTCGAGACGTGGCAACACTACCTTTGGCGAAAGAATTTGTAATTCATTCAGATCATGAAGCGCTAAAACACATTAAAGGACAGCACAAGTTGAATAAACGACATGCAAAATGGGTGGAATACCTTGAGTCGTTTCCTTATGTCATCAAACACAAAAAAGGTAAGGATAACGTTGTGGCTGATGCACTCTCAAGAAGATATGCATTTTTAGCACATTTAGAATCAAAGCGCTTGGATTTGTTTACTTGAAAGAATTGTATGCTGCGATGATGATTTTGGTGAAATTTTACGTGCGTGTGAGAAAATGGTTGTTGATAAGTTTTTTACAGTCGACGATTTTCTTTTCAAAGAAGGTAAACTATGTGTACCAAAAGTTCTATTCGGGAAGTGTTGGTTAATGAAGCGCATAGCGGAGGACTCATGGGGCATTTTGGAGTAGAAAAGACGATGGCTACTCTAAGAGAACATTTTCTTGGCCAAAAATGAGAGAGAGATGTCAAGCGAGTATTGTACTGTATTTCGTGCAAGAAAGCTAAATCGAGGATCAAGCCTCATGGCTTATACTTATCTCTTCCAATTCTGACGCACCATGGCAAGATATTTCAATGGATTTCGTACTTGGTTTACCCTGCACCAAAACAGGAAAAGATTCAATTTTTGTGGTAGTAGACGCGGTTTTGAAAATGTCTCATTTTATACCATGTCTGAAAACCGATGATGCTGTTCATATTTCTAATCTTTTCTTTAGGGAGGTGGTGCGCCTTCATGGGTTACCAAGAACCATTGTTTGGATCGCGATACTAAATTCTTAAGTCACTTTTGGCGATCACTTTGGGAAAGCTTGGAGCGAAGCTACTTTTCTCGACTACGTGTCATCCCCAATCCAGATGGGCAAACCGGAAGTAGTCAATAGGGTGCTATCAACTTTACTAAGGGGCATCATTGAAAAAACTTGAAATCATGGGAGGAATGTTTACCTCATGTGGAGTTCGCCTATAATCGATCGGTGCATTCTGGCGACTAAGTTTTCACCATTTGAAGTCGTCTCACGGGTTTAATCCCTAACTCAGTTAGATTTAATGTCGCTACCTAATGATCAGCTTGTGCATGCAGATGCGGAAAAAGCCGAATACGTGAAGAATTTGCATAAACAAGTTCGAGACAACATTGAATCTAAGATGAAAAAGTGCGCTCGAAAGGCGAACAAAGGTCATAAGCGAGTTATTTTTGAACACGGAGATTGGGTTTGGGTACATATGAGAAAAGAACGCTTTCCCCCAACGTAGATCTAAGTTACTACCTCGTGGAGATGGACCGTTTCAAGTTCTTGAGAAAATTAATGATAACTCCTATAGACTTGATTTACGGTGAGTACAATATTAGCGCGACTTTCAACGTAGTGACTTGAGTTTTTTTATCTGAGGTTCGACTTGAGGACAAGTCATCTTCAGAGAGGGGAGGATGATGCGAGCACGTTCCATGTTAAGCCAAGCTCGAGTCATGATCCATTGGTGCTACCTCGTGGTCCTATCACTAGAGCTCGATCTAAGCTATTTAAAGACGCCATCGGAGTTTTGGTCCAGCAAGTGTGGAAAGATAATGAAACTAATTTACTTGGACGAGTGGAGAGACCAACGTTGGAGCATTTTTGCAATGTTCTACAAGTTCAACCCATAACCTATGAGCTCGGTTCTAGCTCGTGCTAAGTTTCGATTAAGTTCAATGAGTTTAATTGGTCATTCGGTCTTAAGCTAAATAAATTAGTTGGAATTTTATTTAAAATAAATTTGGATAAATTTAATTTCCTTTAATTAATTTGCTGTTATTAAATAAGGTTTTAAGTTGCTTTTAAGTCTAGCATATTTACTTGGAAATTAAAGTGGTTTAGCTAAAACTAGTATTTAATGTTTGTCCTAAGCTTCAGCCACTTTTTATTAGCTATTAAATAGCTTAGATTTAATTTGTTTCAGCTCAATTTAATGTCTTAATGTGTTCTTTAATTGCTGAAATTAATTAGCTAAGTTAATGAATTTAATTTGCTTGTAGGTGCATATAAAGGGACGGCACAAGGAGATTAATGGACAGCAAGACAATTACTTTCATTTAAGATGATGTTTTGGTTAGTTCAATAGTCTTTTATAGCTGCCGTTTCAACTTCCCAAGGTGCCTATTCAATTCACCGAAGTTAATGCAAGAAGGTCAACCATCTCAACAAGCAATTGGAGCTGAAAAGTCCGCCATTAAAGCTGGAATTTAAGGAGGAATTTAAGGGCATTCATGCATGCTTGGTTGAATATTGAAGAGTCACTCAATTATTTCTTTTCTTTGATGATTTGGCTGCACCATTGATGATTTTAAAGTTGCCTCTTGAGCTTCCATTCAGCCAATGTGGACCTGGAACTTGAAGAGTTTTACAAGTTAATGCTAGTATTAATTTTGCTTAGTCATTAAGGCTAGAAGATGACCATTCGTTTAGCTCAAGCAACTATAAATAGTTGGCCATTTTATTTTGTAAAGGGACTTTTTGCCAAATTTTATATCGTTATTATGCTGAATTTGTGAGAGCAATTTCTCCTATTTCGTTCTTAGGATCTGTTGGCTTATCTAGGAGTCTAGTGGCGTCAACCATCCTTTGTTCAATTTCGATAGCAAGGTTCCTATCGTACATCGATAGTGGGTCGAGGTCTGTTAAACAACTAAAACTGAAGCCTCTAAGAACGTATAAGTAACCGGGTCGATACCTTTCTCGGTATTGGTTCTTACTTGTTTCCTAAAGTCCTAAACCGAAACCCAAGCCTTATTTCTTTCTTAAACTAAAACCCGAGCCATTCATTTTTTTTCCTAACTTCGAAACATATCCTAATCCGAAACTATCCAAGCTAATACCGAATCCAACTCATCTTGTCAACCCAATACTTACAACTTATCCTAACTTCATAAAAATTTCTTTCTTTCTTCGATTCTCTGGTTTACGATCGAACTCCAAGTATACATCTCGTTTTCTCCTCGAGACCGGGAGCGTATCAACCTACATGCTGGACAGAGTTGGGTGAGCGTCAGATGTTGGGTCCGGAGTTGGTTACAGAAACTGAGGATAAGGTCAAGTTGATTTGGGCTCGTTTGAAGGAAGCTTCAGACAGGCAGAAGTCCTATGCCGATCTTAAGCGGAGAGATATGGAGTTCGCAGTGGGTGACAGGGTTTTCTTGAAGGTCTCGCCGTGGAAGAAAGTGCTGAGATTTGGAAGGAAAGGCAAGCTAAGTCCAAGGTATATTGGCCCATATAAGGTGTTGAGACGAGTGGGACCAGTAGCTTATTAGCTCAAGTTGCCAGCAGAGCTGAGTCAGATACACGATGTGTTCCACGTTTCCATGCTTAGGCGTTACCGTTCAGATCCATCGCATGTTGTATCGGTGGAGGAAATTGAGGTGAGCCCAGATTTGACCATGGAAGAGGAACCAGTGCAGATTCTAGACCGGGATGTGAAGGTTTTGCGCAAGAAGTCAGTTCCATTAGTAAAGGTGTTATGGCGGAACCATGGCATGGAAGAAGCTACGTGGGAACCAGAGGATGTGATGAGGCAGCAATACCCTCAACTCTTTTGACCAGGTAATTTCGAGGCCGAAATTATTTTTAAGGGGGGTAGAACTGTAACATCCTTAAATAGGGGCTATGATGTTTGAACTATTTGCATGTGTATGGCTTGGTTGTGATATTAATTGAGACATTTTAGGGTCTAGGTATAAGCCAAGGGTAGGCCCGAACTATAGGAAAATTTTTATTTTTAAGCTTTGGTTAAGGGGAGCTGAAGGAGCTAGGGGTTAAGAATATTTTGTGGTAAACTTTAGCACAAGAATTTCCTTGGTAAAGTGGCAAGGTTGCACCACTTAGGGCCTTAAGCAGTGATGCCACAAGCAGAGGAAGAAGAGCTTGGGTTCGAGCTGCAGAAATCCCTTGCTGCTAATTCTTTTTGACGCCAGAGAGGGGAAGAGTTGTGCTCAGCTCAAACTCTGTCGGATAACTGTTGAGCAAGTCAAACTAATTTAAACTAGTGGAGAAGAGAGAATTTAGGAGTTTGACTAATTCAAACTCGTTTGAACAAGTGGCCAGGAGAAATTTGAGCAGTTGGCCGAATTTGAACTCTTGGTTGAGGAGGAGTAATCGGTTGGGAGTCTAGAGGGGGAAGTGCCAAAATTGCTAAGTCAAGCTAGGTGACATTTTCGGCTAAGTCTAGCATAAGTGCTTTCGGTTGTGAGCAAAAGCCGAAACCTCCCCCCTTAGTCTTGTCGATTTTCCCTCTAGCACAACAAGCCGAATCCTTTAGAACCATTTGAGATTTCTCTCTTTTTCTCCTTTGAAACCGAAACCCCATTGGCACTTTCTTGCTCTTCTCTTTTAGGCAATATTCATCTTTCTTTTCTCTCAATCACCTTGTGCCGAAACCTTTTCTTCCTCCCTTTGCCGAATCCATTCATTCCCATTCCCTTTTTCTTCTTCAATCTCTTCCATCTTTCCTTTGTGTTGAAAAGCCGAAAGCCTTGTTGTTCTTTCGTTTGCATCAAAGTGCCTTGGCCAAATCTTTTGATTTCCTATCTTAAGCCATAGCCGAATCACCTTGATCACTCTACCCCATTGCCAAAATCTCTTTACTCTCCCCTTCTCATTTTAACTATTGGCCGAATATCAATCAAGCAGAGATCTCCCTTGATTTCTTCTCTAATCGGTTTGGAATAGGTAAGTCTGTCATGACCGAATCTCCTCTATTCTCACTTTCTTTTCTCTACCGACTCACATGGGACAAAAGCCGAATTTCGGCATTTGTTGATATGATTCCTAACCATCTTTGGAATTGATTTCTTCTAGGATCTCCGAAATTTTGAAGCAGTAGATCGGGGTTATTTATTCTCTGTCAATCGGTCTCAGTAAGTCAGTGGTAAGGATGCATATCGATTCGATCTTCCTCTTATTTATTTGAAAAGTCAAAGGCTATTAGTGATCTTGTTTAGTCTTGGCCGATTCTAGGGAAGACGTGTTATCGAGTGCTTCGGGATTTGATTTAAGCGCGAAAGGCAGTAAGGTAAGGATTATGGTTGTGCGTTAACCCATCGGGATTTGCTAGTATAGCCGAATGGCCTTTGTTAATGATCTTGGTTTGGCCGAATGTAGGAAAAGGGGATCTAGTGCGTTAGATCGGGATCTTCGGGATTCGATGTCGCGTTAGTAACGGTGTGTAACTTACACACTTCATAATCGTTGTAAACTTGTTAATAACCTAAACTATGTTAAAAGTCAAAGCGTGTAGATTTCGATATGATACCTTTATGGGTATGAGCAAGGATTTGGGTAAGTCCGTTTTGTTGAGATTACGGTACATGATTTACGATGATATTATCTATGTATGTTCGATATATGTCTAATGATTAAGCATGATGACATGAATTGTATATGCATTGCATTATTGTGGGTGATATGATAGGAGGGGGAAGATTGATATCGTGACTTTGGGTCACGGTGGTTTGGCACCACCGGTGGTTTGGTACCACGATTGATTTCGTGACTTTGGGTCACCAGAGGTTTGGCACCTCATAGCGACTCGTCCCAGTGGCTTAGCACCACGTGGGTTGGCCCTACATTTGATAAAAGCGGGATTGTCGCCAAAGTGATTTGGTATCACAACGTGGGTTGGCCCCATAATTGGATTATTCGTGACTTTGGGTCACCGGTGGTTTGGCACCACATTATTATTGATATCGGTGACTTTGGGTCACGGTGGTTTGGCACCACCAGTGGTTTGGTACCACACGGGGTAGAAAAAGGAGTTGTGGATGGCTAGGTTTGGGTGCATGATATGTTTGCTTGATTATGATTTGTGTAAGCATGTTGCAATAATTGGGAGGGGGATTATGCACTGAGTCTTGGTGACTCCCTTCTCCCTTATCTTTTCAGGTGATTCGTTGATCGCGGATGAGGAGCTGGGTGGACTCGAGGTGACCATGCGATAATTGCTTCGGTTTTACATGGACATTTGATTTGGGTATTTTACTTTAAATTCTGGTTTTTATTTGGGTTTGTAACAAGGCCTTTAAATTATGTTTTGGATTATTTTATCTGCTTTGGATTTGGTTTTAAATATGACTAAGTAATTACTTGATTTGCTTTAATAACCTGATAATCAAAGTTTTCAAACTAAGCTACGCAACGAGTTTTCTAAACTCTACCATCGGGTAATACAATTCACATGATTTCAAAGCAACTTAACATTTTCCACTATACGTACATCGGTTTTCCCCAAACACAAGCAATCAAAGAGTTTTCACCGAAAATAAACCGGTAACCTATTTTCTTCGAATCATTTTCACTCTGTGACATGCCAGATTCAGTCGTGGTGTGTTGACCGGGTTTGGGGTGTTACACGGACTATATCAGAACCCTTAATAGAAGATTAAGGACCCGAATCTTATAAGTTTCAATGGAATGGTTGAGTTGAATAAAACTCGAGACCCACTATCTAGCAAGATAGGAACTACGGTATTGATTAGAATGCCACACCCAAAAGGATGATAAGTTCAAGAACAAATTCAGATTGATGCCACTAGTTGAAAGATAAGTCAATTTGAACCTTGAAGAATTAAGAGATTGGATAACTCTCAATCTGAAAATTTCATAAAGCATCCCTTGTAACAGCCACTTCTTTTGTAACCAAAATCAACTTAAAAGTCACTTTCATTAATGTTGTAACAGCCTTGTAAAGTAACGGTTGCCAGATGAAAAGTTTCCTACATTCAAACACATTAAACAAACATATTAATCACATTTAAACACTTATTAAACACTAGTTTAACTTAAACACATTAAACACTTATTAAACATTAATTTAACTTAACACATTAAACACTTATTAAACACTAATTTAACTTAACACATTAAACACTTGACTTAATAAATAAACTAGAAGTAAGGACTTCAATTAATGCAGCAACTAGTTAATTTATGGAAGCAGAATTAAATTAACTTAAACTCATGCTTCATTAAAAACATCCTAGTAACTAGATTAATTAATAAGGCTCTTATTAAACACAACTTATTTAATTAAACTAAACACATTTATTTAAAGCTAATTTTAAAAGCAAAATAAAAAAAATGCATAAAATAAATCAAGCTGAACACAAGCTGAATGAACTGAATATGAGCTTATTTCAACTTGCAAAAGCATGCGCATTGGGCTTATTAAGTTAGCCCGATTCTCCTTGTTTTGTCCAGCCATTAACTTGCTCCACTTTTGCTCAACTAAGGCCGAAATAGCCTCCTTGAATCGTTTTGCATGTGCTCGGGTGATGGGTCCTTGTGGCAACACCAATGGCTCTTTGTTGGAACTTGGTGTGACCCGGATCATGGCCGTATCATCCTCTCCCTCTTCAAAGCGATTTGTCCTCAAATCGGAATCTGCATCAAAGAGAGATAGATCAGACACATTAAAAGTTGCACTCATATTAAACTCACCTGGTAGGTCAAGTCGATAGGAATTGTCATTAATTCGCTCCAAAACTTGGAATGGACCGTCACCACACGGCAATAATTTCGACCTTCTTTGAGCTGGGAATTGCTCTTTCCTCATGTGAACCCAAACCCAATCCCCGGGTTCAAATATTACTTGTTTTTACCCTTTGTTGGCCTTGCGCACATATTGCTCCATTCGAGCCTCGATATTAGCTTTAACCTTTTGATGTAATTGTTTCACATAGTCCACTTTCCTCTTAGCATCTACATTAACAATTTGATCGTTAGGTAATGGGATTAAGTCTAGAGGAGATAAAGGATTAAAACCATAAACTATTTCAAATGGAGAGAATTTAGTAGCAGAGTGAATAGTTTGGTTATAAGCAAACTCTATGTGAGGCAGACACTCCTTCCACGACTTGATATTCTTGCGGATAATGGCCCGTAGTAGTGTGGATAAGATGCGGTTCACCACTTCAGTTTGGCCATCCATTTGGGGATGACATGTCGTGGAGAATAAGAGCTTCGTACCTAGCTTACTCCAAAGTGTTCTCAAAAAATGACTAAGAAATTTTGCATCATGGTCGGACACTATTGTCTTTGGAATTCCATGTAACCTAACAATTTCTTTAAAGAAAAGGTTAGCAATATTAACAGCATCATCAGTTTTCGAACATGCAATGAAATGTGACATTTTTAAAAACCGGTCTACTACTACAAAAATGGAGTCCTTTTTGGTTCGAGTTCGCGGTAATCCTAAAATAAAATCCATGGATAGATCAACCCAAGGCCCTCCGGGAATAGGCAAAGGCGTGTAAAGCCCATGTGGGTTAACCTTAGATTTTGGCTTTTTACAAGCCACACATCGCGAACAAATTTTCTCGACATCTCGTTTCATCCGTGGCCAAAAGAAATGTTCTGCAGAACGGCCAAGGTCTTTGCAATGCCAAAATGGCCCATGAGTCCGCCACCATGCACCTCGAGTACAAGTAACTCTCGCACGGAACTTTGCGAAATACAAAGCTTACCTTCTCGAAAAAGGAAGCCATCAAACCTGAAAAACTTATCAACAGTAACATGTTCACACAATTTATACACATCTCCAAAATCAGCATCAGAACTATACAAATCTTTCAAAAATGCAAAACCAAGTAATTTTGAATCCAAATGATTTAATAGAGTATATCGACGAGATAGTGCATCAGCCACAATGTTTTCCTTACCATTCTTATACCGAATAACATAAGGAAAGGATTCAAGAAATTCTACCCATTTTGCATGCCTTTTGTTGAGCTTGTGTTGTCCTTTGATGTGCTTGAACGATTCATTGTCCGAATGGATGACAAACTCCTTTGGCCACAAATAGTGTTGCCACGTTTCCAATGCCCGGATCAAAGCGTACATTTCCTTATCATATTTTGGGTAATTCAATGGTGTGCCACTTAGTTTTTCACTAAAATACGCCACGGGTTTTCCTTCTTGAGTCAACACAGCACCAATCCCAATACCTGAGGCATCACATTCAATTTCAAATGTTTTGCCAAAATCAGGTAATACAAGTAATGGGGCATTAGTTAAATGATCTTTAAGTAAAATAAAAGATTTCTCTTGTTCCTCACTCTAAAAGAAGGCAGAATTCTTTTTGATCACATTCGTGAGAGGTGCGGCCAATGTGCTGAAATTTGGAACAAAGCGACGGTAGAAACTCGCTAAGCCATGGAAACTTCGTACTTGACTTATGCTGGTTGGTCTAGGCCATTCTCGAATAGCTTTCACCTTGTCTTGATCTACTTCAAGTCCTTGCGAGCTGACAATAAATCCTAAGAAAATGACTTTGTTAGAACAAAATGTGCATTTCTTAAGATTAGCATATAATGTTTCCTTGCGCAATGCATCAAGAATAGCTCGTAAATGCTTCAAATGATCATTTAAAGATCTACTATAAACAAGAATGTCATCAAAGTAAACCACACAGAATTTACCAATATAAGCACGAAGAACATGGTTTATTAAACACATAAAAGTACTAGGAGCGTTAGTGAGACCGAATGGTATTACTAACCACTCGTACAAACCGTGTTTAGTTTTAAACGCTGTTTTCCACTCATCTCCCTCAAGCATTCGAATCTGATGGTAACCACTTTTGAGATTGATTTTGGAAAATAATTGAGCACCACTTAATTCATCGAGCATATCATCAAGACGCGGTATTAGATGACGATATTTTATTGTGATTTTATTTACAGCACGACAATCAACACACATATGCCAAGTCCCATCCTTTTTCGACACTAATAAAACTGAAACGATGCATGGACTAAGGCTCTCGCAAATGAATCCCTTCTTAAGAAGTTCATTCACTTATTTTTGTAATTCCTTGGTCTCTTCTGGATTACTACGATAGGCAGGTCGATTCGGTATGGATGCACCGGGAATGAAGTCGATTTGATATTCTATTCCCCGAAAAGGTGGTAAGCCACTTGAAATTTCGTCGGGAAATACATCTTCAAATTCCTGCAAGAGAGAAACAATAGAAGAAGGTAAAGTAGCATCTAACTCATTAATATTCAAATAAGATTCCTTGTACATAAGTACAAGTAGGGGCTGCCTCAACATGAAAGATTTTTGAATGTCACTCTCTTTTGCATACACACTCATTTTTGCACTCGATTTTTCGTCACTCATTTTTTTCTCTTAATCTTTATTCTTGTCTCTCATTTTTACCTCTTATTTTCCTCATTTCTTTTCACTCAAATTTTCACACACTTTTTCACTCTTTTCTTTCTTTTCACTCTCTTTGAAATTTTCAATTGAGTCTCACAGTTTCACTTGATCTTCGTATACTTGTCTCGGTGTCAAAGGCACAAAAGTGATGTTTTTGCCTAAATACTTGAAGGTGTATCGATTTGTGTAGCCATCATGTACCACCTTTCGATCAAATTGCAATGGACGGCCAAGCAAAAGGTGTCCAGCATGCATTGGAACCACGTCACAGAGAACTTCATCTTTATATTTTCCAATGGAAAATGGTACCAACACTTGTTTTGTCACCTTTAACTCCCCTCCTTCGTTAAGCCATTGAAGCTTATATGGACAATGATGTTTTGTTGTGGACAAGGCAAGTTTCTCCACCATTAATGTACTAGCAACATTTGTACAACTTCCACCATCCACAATAAGACTACATGCCTTACCTTGCACCAAACAGTGTGTATGGAAGATGTTCTCGCGTTGTTGTTCGTTCTCCATGCTTTGCAAACTTAGGCTACGTTTGATCACTAGAATCTCACCTTCAACGGCGTATTCAAATTCTTCCTCCTCTTCACTAGCAGAAGTGTCAGATTCCTCATCTTTATCATCTTCCAACTCTATTTCACCATTGGTTCTCAACACCATTATTCGTCGGTTAGGGCATTGACTAGCTATGTGCCCTCATCCCAAGCACTTAAAGCACTTGATGTCCCTTGTATGATTTGGATTGGTGACTTCTTTGCCTTTGCTTGATTCACCAACGGGTTTGTTAAACTTAACAGGAGTGTTTTGGTCCTTCGAACGGTTAGAAAAATCTCTTTTACTCGTACCTTGTCCATATTTTAAAGTGTTTGCAGGGTTGGAATAGGTCCGAATGGAGCCTTTCTTCTTGAGTTGTTTTTCTATTTTAATTGCAACATGGACCATGTCGTTCACCTCGACATAGTGTTGAAGCTCCACCATGTTAGCAATTTCTTGATTTAACCCGGCTAGGAATCTGGCCATGGTTGCTTCACAGTCCTCTTCCACGTTCGCACTAATCATTGCAATTTCCATTTCTTTGAAATAATCTTCTACACTTCGGTGGCCTTGTGTAAGATTTTGCAACTTTTGGTATAACTCCCGATTGTAAAAAGATGGAATGAATCTCTTTCTCATCACCGCTTTCATTTCTAACCATGTAAAAATTGGCCTTTCTCCATTTCATCTTTGATTGGTTGTTAGTTGATCCCACCACACCATGGCGTAATCAAAAAATTCGATTGCTGCCAACTTACTTTCTTGGTCTCCGAGTTGTTGTGGCAATCAAACACCAACTCGATTTTCTTTTCCCACTCCAAATATGCCTCCGGATCGGACTTGCCTTGGAAGGGTGGTATGGAGAGCTTAATGTTCTTCAGATCATTGTCCACTTGTTCTCAACCCCTTCGGCCTCAATTTCGTTGACCCCTCCGTTGATCACTTAAGTTAGACCCTTGGTCACTTTCGGATTCGCTAGAGATGGGATCGACTTCTTGGAACCTTGGGCGACCTCGTTCCCTTCGTGGACCTCAAGGATTCCTTTCTCGCTGGGTTCTTTCTTTGACTTGATCTAACCTCTCTTGAATGGGCTCGAGCTTGCGGTCGAATAGGTGCTCAACCTCGCGCAATAGGGCTTGAAGATTAAGGTCTGGTATGTTGCAGACTGGTTGTCGTTCGGGCCTTTCTTCCATATTTCGGTTCAGACTTCTCGACATAAGAAAGTTTTTTTTTAAAACCTCACCACAAATGATACAGTCTGCCTCAGAAAGAGTCGAATTGTATGCAACTGCCCAATCGTCTATGAGGAGTAAATCAAGCTTTCGGGAATTAATAGTAAAATATGGATGTAAATAGATTAAAGTTGCGGAAGCTATCAAAGGAATGATAATTGAGAAAGTTATGGGAATGGATTTGTAAATGGCTAGTTGATAAATGGGTAGGTTCAGTTTAGGATGGAAGTGAAGAAGATGGTAAAATAGGATAGTTGGTGGAAATGGCAAAATGAACTTGAACGAAGAAATGATTCAACACAAGTTAGTGTCACCACAATTTCTATATGGTTCAAGGTGGAAATATGGAAATCGAGTATGGACCAAGACCCGTTATCTAAAAAGATAAGAACCGTTGGTATAATTTGATGGATGAGAAACGATTGACGCCACAAGCAAAACTTGATAAGTCAAAGATGAAACTCGTACAAAAATGAAGAGGAGATAAACTCACTCAATGAACAAAAGTCCATATAATTTGATTAAAGTTCTAAAAGTTGTAACCTTTACAAATGAAAATAACAAATATTTATAGTCAACTGAAGGAGTTAGCCGAATGGTCATAGCTTAAAGGCTAAGTAAAAATTAAACTAAAATAAGCTAGAAAAATCTAGAATAAAGTCTCTTAGTGTCTTGGCAAATTTTCGGCTGAATGTGGCCTTGATGTGCTTGCAAATTCATTTGGATGTATATGGCATCAATGGCACTCCAATGGATGGGTTTCTAGAAGATTAATTGTCCCAAAAATTCGTCCAAGTCCATGTGCAGCCTTTGGGAATGTTAATGGGCAGCTTTCTAGAAAAGAAAATGAATTTTAAGTCACTTGAAGATGCATGCAGCAGCTAGGTACGTCCCATGCAATAATTAAGCTATTAATTTGGTCTCTTTTGGCTGAAAAGTGTCCAGCAATAAGGGAGAACGTGAGTAGCCTTCTTGGATATGTAAATTCAGCCATTTGGGACATTTTGAAGACATCTTAATGAAGAAGAAAGTGGCCAAACGAATTTGGACAGCAAAGGAGCTGAAAAGGCTTGTCTAGGTTCGGCCAACATTGGGGATGGGTTGCACCTTTTGTTTGAAGAATTTCCAGTATTTAAACATGTCTTTGAATGGCTTGCAAGTGTTTAATTCAGCCATTAAAACTCCCTTGGACGTTCATGACTCCAACCATGCATGTATTTCTTCATTCGTTGAAACCAATTTGTTCATGCATCATGCATTTAACTCCATGCATGTGTCTTCATGGAATTATTTTTTTCAACCAAATAGGCACCTTGATAATCCAAAAATCAGCAGCATTTAACCATGCTTCCAACCGTCCATGCACCCACCAAATACATGGATGTATTCAGCCAAGTACAATGCACCTAGGTGCATGTATCTCTTAATTGCTTCATGTACATTCGGCTGTACCTACAAAAGGGTATGAATGCATATTAAATCAAGCCAAATGAATTGAATAACAATTAATCACGTCCAAAACACATCAATAGACACTTTGGACACATTAAACACACACTTAGCACACATACTAAATTTGGCAGCCCCTATTTTAATGAAAAAAAATTCTGCACTTTAATTCTTAAATTAAAACACACTTAAAAGGCTGTAATAAAATGACACAAATTAAATTAGACTTAGAAAAATTAAATTTGACACTAAATAAAATATTTAGACACTTAACTTGCTGTAGAAAATTAAATAATTAAATTGTCCAATTTATTTAAAGCATTAAATTAAAAAGCAATCAGCTCAATGAGCTGGAGTGAGCTCGAGTGAGCTCAAATTAAGCTCGATTGAGCTAATCTGGCTCAATTTGGAAGTGCACCAAGATGCACACAAGCTCCACGGCACTTGGGACTTTGGCGTCGAGCCTCGTCAACTTGAAGATCGATGGTGCCCCGGGCGTGCCCGTATCATCCCTCCTCTCTTCAAGACGATTCGTCCTCGAATTGACCTGTTGGTTGTCCGAACAAAATTCCTTTTGGCTCAGTTTACCTCGATCAAATGGGATGGATGATAATCTCAACACCTGAAAGATATAACCATGGATTAGCAAATAAAACTTCACACTAGTTCGCAATCCAAATGTAAGCAGCACCAAACAAATAAATTACATATGATCAGGCAGCATCAAATCATCGTACAAAAGAAGTAATGCCTTGTCAAACGGTTGCAACAAAATTGAAAAGACTTTAAGGCATGCATACGATGTTGAGGGATTCCACAAGTTAAAGTGATCAGGCGAATGATAAAGCAAATGATAGACATATATGTCACAAGCAAGTAGTTG
This sequence comes from Gossypium sturtianum, assembly GCA_025698515.1. Taxonomy (NCBI): domain Eukaryota; kingdom Viridiplantae; phylum Streptophyta; class Magnoliopsida; order Malvales; family Malvaceae; genus Gossypium; species Gossypium sturtianum. Next base: position 93,191,778 of record CM046955.1, read on the forward strand.
AAAATAGTCACTTTGCACACGATATTGAATAACTAAACCTTGCATTGAATGATATAAGGAACCACTCGCACATGAATTATAACAAGTATCGAACACAAAATACTTTTTATGAATGGACAAAATAGATAGATTGATGTGGGCACATCCAAGCCAATCAAGGAGGCTGATCCAGAGGTCTTGCCATTAGGACCTATCACACGAACTAAGGCAAAGAAATTCAGGGAAGTTCTTTCTTTCACTTGTGCTAAAGTTTCTGACTCTTTTGAAAGTGAATGTGCCTTAGAAGATAAGTTTTATAGTGTGTTGCATGCTGATATGTGACATACTTATGCCATACTACTTATATTGGTGTGTTTAGTATGTATATATTATGCTAAGTATGTTTTGGATTGGGTTGATAGTATTTGTATTGTCTTCAAGTTGTTTGTGTGTTAACGAATAAGTGTGCACTTGTTTACAACTTATTAGACTATGTTATGTTAAGTTTACATAGCTTTGATAAGTGTTATATTGTTTTGTAACATGTACACGAAAGGACTCCAACTTAAGAAAGTATATGCAGCTCATCTTCAGCTCAAGTCAACTCAGAGGCTTGTTTCCCAGCTCACCTCAGCTCAGAGCACTCTACACCAGCTCATGTCAGCTCATTTCACTTCTAGCTAGCTGAATTCAGCTCAGTTTAGCTCCAGTCAGCTCACCTCCAGCTCCACTAGCTCAACTTTAGCTGATGAGTCCAGAAGTAGCTGAATAGTGTCCTACGTGTCGGGAGTATACCAGTGCACATGTGGCAGCCTAGGTGGCATCCAAGCATGTGGATGTGCATGTGCCATCCTTGAACACATGTGGTGCACATGTGTGACCAAAAACCAGCCCATTCTTGTGCATTTATGTGGCAATTGAAGAGATAAGAGCAAGGGAAGTTGTGTGTTTGAATTTCAAACGAAATTAGCACATATTTAAAGTGATAAACATGCCAACTCACTCTTTTTTTTACTTGGCTACAAATTAATTCCGCCCAAAAGGAGTTATTTCATTTCAAATTTAAATTTTAAACTCCTTTAATGTTAGCCACACAATGTAATTTGGTCACCTCTTCATTCTACTGTATATTTGTACTTCAAACATTGTTAAAAAATAGACTTTTATTTTGAAATAAAAATTACTTTGTGAGTTTTCTCTCAAATTTGGTTTTTTGTTTGAACTTCTTTCTTGACATTTCAATTCTGAATTGTTGTGTCAATCTTGTGATACTTCGGGTTCCTAGATCGCTATCTAGTGGGTCCAAGTCCATTGACGTAGAATAGCTTCGATTCGGGTTTGCATAATAGATTGTGCGAGTTCTTTCGAGTTCTTTGTTGTTCAAATTCCCAGCCAGTTTCCAGCATTATTTCTGCCATTTTTTTTGAATGTTCAAGGCTGCCATGGATGAATTTTGAAGCATTCATCTTCTACCTTCTTCAAATCTGTCTAGAAATTCTAGCAACATTTTTTTCTCTCTTCTTCAAATCTATTCAATTTCGTGTGTTTTTAAGTCTAAAACCAACCTCTTTGTTTTGTTTAATTGCAGGGAAGTGATGACTACAATCCTAGATCCGTAAACACTCAAGGAATGTTGTTTTACCAAGCAACGCCTTATCATAGATCATCAATAGGCAGAATAGGACATTCAAACAATTCATGATCTAAATGATTTACAAAAGATGATTCATTAACAAAATTTCTATCAACATCCAAAGAGAACAAAATCATCTCAAAATCTTCAAACGGTTTACACATGTGAGTATATGTGGATTATTTCATACAAGAATTATCAAAATTACTAATCATGAGAAGCCTTTCATCCATCATCAAAACAGTTAGATCACAAACAGGCAGAAAAGAACGATTAAGCGTGTAATGATCTAAATGTTTTACAACAACAAAATCATCAACGCAAAGCTTTTCACCATCCATAGGGAGCAGAAACGCATTAACAAGTTCAGTAAATGTACCTTTATGCACGGAAGGACAAAGATCATTCTTACCTTGTTCGAGCATTACAAACCTTCTCTCCACGGGCAAGTAATGTAGTCGAAGCTTTGCGTTTGAATCAACTCCTTTCAAATGGATTGTAAATCTCAAATACAACCACAAAATTTACTTAAGGAGCAAATAAAAATTGTAGACAAAATGAATAAATTTCGCAACCTTACTCAAAAACCAAGTATAAAAAAGATAGAAGTATTTCAAACTTACCAGGTGATACTTGAATTTCCCACAAAGCAAATCAGAATGGATTCCCGGTTTAAAAACATGGGTTTGACTATTTAAGTCAAGATGTGACAACGGTTTAGAAAATTCAAACATGTTAAACCAATAGGAATGGTGAATATTCAAAATCGAACGATCAAAATTCTTAACATGTTTCAAAACTGATTTACAAAAACTCAAAGATTTCATGTTAGACAACGAACAAATCTCGTAATAACCACAATCAAACAAATGAGGATTAAGAGAAAAGTCATCATCACACTTTGCATCACAATGATTACTATGAGATGAACTAGTCTTACCACCATTTAAGTCGTCACAATTAATCAAAGAATGGTAATCGATGAAGCTATCCACATAATCACAATTATTCAAAAAATTTGGCGGAGACGGAATCACTTCCAAACACTTACCTTCCTTACCTTCCGACTCGTGTGGTTTAACTTCACCTTTTTCAACCAAAGTAAAACGTCGCTTTTCAGGAAGGTATTGGAGTAGGTAGTCATCGCTTGGTTCCTCGAAATCCTGAAATGAAGAAACAAAAGAAGAGAAAACTTCAAATGGGTTAGTTAAAAGTTCACTCTCGTTTTCTCGCTCACTCTTTTCTCTCGTTTCTTTTTCAACATTTTTTTCTTTCTCACTTTCTTTCTCAATGTTTTTCTCAATTTCAATTTTCTTTTCAATTTTCTTTTCTTTTTCAATTTTTCTTTCTTTTTCTTCTTTTTGTTCTTTCTCTTTTTCCTTTTCATTTGAGTTTTCTTTTTCATTTCGAGTACAACAAGAGGAAGATTCAAAACAATAAAAAATGGGCGGGTTTGATTCTAAGATCGAAGCAATATTCTCATAGATGTCACGATCGATACTTCGTGAAAGATTTTTTGTACGAAACATCACTGAATCATAAGTATAACTCATGCCTTCTTGGTCATCACCGTAATAGGATTCATACTCAAAATTCACTTTGCTTCACCTTGAATCTTTCATCGAATGGAAATCATAGTATGAACCACTTCGAGAACGATCTTTCGAGGATGAATACTTCGACGTATGTGACCCACGTTCACTTCTTCGTAAAGGTTTCTTCGTAGATGAATAAGTTGAAGCTTTTGAAGAAGGAACCATACCTTCTCGACGGTAATCACGAGAGGTCTCAAATTCGCGATTTGATTCATACCGTCTCGAACTCCTTGAGGAATACAAATCTCGGTCAAAATCTCTTCTCGAATGTTCTTCGAATGCGTGTCTTCAAGACGACCTTGACTCTGACCTTCGATTGCAAGAAAGTCATTCTTGTTGGTCGCGTTCCTCGATTCGATCCAACTGCTTGTGCAACTTGTCAAACTTGGTGTTCACGATGCTTCGCATTCCGTTCAACAAGTATTGATAACCAGATTCAGAGAACACTTCTTGAGCCATGTTTATTGCTGAAAAGAAAGACGTTATAAAGAAAGAAAATAAATAGAAAATTTAAAATACCTTACCACAAAAAACCTCACAAGACACTCACAAAGAAAAATCGCTCACACTCGTGTTTTCACTCGTATAAGGCTTTTTCTTTGATGATTATACTCATGCCTTTTACTGCTCTCTCTCACTCTCACAATTTCGTACTTCATTTTGAAAGACTAATCGCGGCTTGAGGGTCAGCTTCAAAGTGGTTTCAAGGGTAAACGTTAGGGTATAAGGTAGGCTGAAACAAAAGAAATGGCAAATAGGTTAGGGGTGGCGTTGGGTGGGGAGGATGAAGCCACAAGGATGGTAGAAGATCGGGGTAGTGGAGGAGAATGAACAACAAACTTTCAAAAAAGTTCCACACTTCTTTTTTTTTAACTTCTTTTTTTATACTCGTATTTTTTTCAATTTTTTTTTGTATTTTCTCTTTTTTTTTACATCAAATATACTATAATGTAAAACAAGAATGAATATTACAACTTTTTTTAATTTCGATATCTTTTCCTTTTTTTTAACTTACGAACTAACTTCTGCTTCACGATCGTCGCCAAAAATCCTCATTTGGTAGCTCTGATACCAGATGATACAGTCCACCTCAAAAAGAGTCGAATTGTATGCAAGTGCCCAATCATCTACAAGGAGTAAATCAAGCTTTCAGGAATTAATAGTAAAATATGGATGTAAATAGATTAAAGTTGCGGAAGCTATCAAAGGAATGATAATTGAGAAAGTTATGGGAATGGATTTGTAATGTAAATAGCTAGTTGATAAATGGGTAGGTTCGGTTTAGGATGGAAGTGAAGAAGATGGTAAAATAGGATAGTTGGTGGAAATGGCAAAATGAACTTGAACGAAGAAATGATTCAACACAAGTTAGTGTCACCACAATTTCTATATGGTTCAAGGTGGAAATATGGAAATCGAGTATGGACCAAGACCCGTTATCTAAAAAGATAAGAACCGTTGGTATAATTTGATGGATGAGAAACGATTGACGCCACAAGCAAAACTTGATAAGTCAAAGACGAAACTCGTACTAAAATGAAGAGGAGATAAACTCACTCAATGAACAAAAGTCCATATAATTTGATTAAAGTTCTAAAAGTTGTAACCTTTACAAATGAAAATAACAAATATTTATAGTCAACTGAAGGAGTTAGCCGAATGGTCATAGCTTAAAGGCTAAGTAAAAATTAAACTAAAATAAGCTAGAAAAATCTAGAATAAAGTCTCTTAATGTCTTGGCAAATTTTCGGCTGAATGTGGCCTTGATGTGCTTGCAAATTCGTTTGGATGTATATGGCATCAATGGCACTCCAATGGATGGGTTTCTAGAAGATTAATTGTCCCAAAAATTCGTCCAAGTCCATGTGCAGCCTTTGGGAATGTTAATGGGCAGCTTTCTAGAAGGGAAAATGAATTTTAAGTCACTTGAAGATGCATGCAGCAGCAAGGTACGTCCCATGCAATAATTGAGCTATTAATTTGGTCTCTTTTGGCTGAAAAGTGTCCAGCAATAAGGGAGAACGTGAGTAGCCTTCTTGGATATGTAAATTCAGCCATTTGGGACATTTTGAAGACATCTTAATGAAGAAGAAAGTGGCCAAACGAATTTGGACAGCAAAGGAGCTGAAAAGGCTTGTCTAGGTTCGGCCAACATTGGGGATGAGTTGCACCTTTTGTTTGAAGAATTTCCAGCATTTAAACATGTCTTTGAATGGCTTGCAAGTGTTTAATTCAGCCATTAAAACTCCCTTGGACGTTCATGACTCCAACCATGCATGTATTTCTTCATTCGTTGAAACTGGCTGTTCATGCATCATGCATTTAACTCCATGCATGTGTCTTCATGGAATTATTTTTTTCAACCAAATAGGCACTTTGATAATCCAAAAATCAGCATCATTTAACCATGCTTCCAACCGTCCATGCACCCACCAAATACATGGATGTATTCGGCCAAGTACAATGCACCTAGGTGCATGTATCTCTTAATTGCTTCATGTACATTATTTGTACCTACAAAAGGGTATGAATGCATATTAAATCAAGCCAAATGAATTGAATAACAATTAATCACATCCAAGACACATCAATAGACACTTTGGACACATTAAACACACACTTAGCACACATACTAAATTCGGCAGCCCCTATTTTAATGAAAAAAATTCTGCACTTTAATTCTTAAATTAAAACACACTTAAAAGGCTGTAATAAAATGACACAAATTAAATTAGACTTAGGCAAATTAAATTTGACACTAAATAAAATATTTAGACACTTAACTTGCTGTAGAAAATTAAATAATTAAATTGTCCAATTTATTTAAAGCATTAAATTAAAAAGCAATTAGCTCAATGAGCTGGAGCGAGCTCGAGTGAGCTCAAATTAAGCTCGATTGAGCTAATCTGGCTCAATTTGGAAGTGCACCAAGATGCACACAAGCTCCACGGCACTTGGGACTTTGGTGTCGAGCCTCGTCGACTTGAAGATTGATGGTTCCCCGGGCGTGCCCGTATCAACAAACCTCACTAGTCACTCGGAAAGAAAAAGTAAATATTGAACACTCACACTCGTGTTTCACTCAATTTTGGCTTTTTCTCTAATGAGTCACTCGTGCCTTTTACCACTCGAATCCACCTCTCAAAATTCTGGAAGGTTGCCTTAGACTTAGCAACTTGTAGGTCGGCTTCAAGGGGTTAAAGCAAAGGATAAATCGTTTTATGTAAAGGTAGGCTGAAAGAAAAAGAAGAAGTTGATAGATGTGGCGTTGGATGCGTTGGAAAAAAAATATACCAAATGATAGGAATAAGAATTTTGGATGATCGGGATAGGAAGATGAAAATATTGTTTTCAGGAACTCAGAAATTGAGGAGAAGAATGAAGAAACTCACAAAATCACAAAACTTCACTTTTCTCTTTTTTTTTTTCGTATATATATATATTTTCTTTTTTTTTCAAATGCACGAAAATAGAACCAATAAAACTTTGAGATTACAACTGAATTTTTTTCGATTTTTTTTCGATTTTTTTTCGAATTTACGTACCTACTTTGTAATTACGTTGATCGTCGGAGCTCCTCATTTTCTAGCTCTGATACCAAATGATACAATCCACCTCGGGGTGAGTCGAGTCGTATATGAATTTGCCCGATCGTCTACGAAGGAGTATCGTTTGATTTGTTTAAAAGAAAGGTAAAATGGTTATATTTTAGAAAAGGGCAGCAACTTGGGTTGAAGGAAAATAGTTGGATGAATGGATTGATGGTTGAAACAAGAAAGAACCCTTAATAGAAGATTAAGGACCCGAATCTTATAAGTTTCAATGGAATAGTTGAGTTGAATAAAAACCGAGACCCACTATCTAGCAAGATAGGAACCTACGGTATTGATTAGAACGCCACACCCAAAAGGATGATAAGTTCAAGAACAAATTCAGATTGACGCCACTAGTTGAAAGATAAGTCAATTTGAACCTTGAAGAATTAAGAGATTGGATAACTCTTAATATGAAAATTTCATAAAGCATCCCTTGTAACAGCCACTTCTTTTGTAACCAAAATTAACTTAAAAGTCACTTCCATTAATGTTGTAACAGCCTTGTAAAGTAACGGTTGCCAGATGAAAAGTTTCCTACATTCAAACACATTAAACAAACATATTAATCACATTTAAACACTTATTAAACACTAGTTTAACTTAAACACATTAAACACTTATTAAACATTAATTTAACTTAACACATTAAACACTTATTAAACACTAATTTAACTTAACACATTAAACACTTGACTTAAGAAATAAACTAGAAGTAAGGACTTCAATTAATGCAGCAACTAGTTAATTTATGGAAGCAGAATTAAATTAACTTAAACTCATGCTTCATTAAATACATCCTAGTAACTAGATTAATTAATAAGCCTCCTATTAAACACAACTTATTTAATTAAACTAAACACCTTTATTTAAAGCTAATTTTAAAAGCAAAATAAAAAAAATGCATGAAATAAATCAAGCTAAACACAAGCTGAATGAACTGAATATGAGCTTATTTCAACTTGCAAAAGCATGTGCATTGGGCTTATTAAGTTAGCCCGATTCTCCTCGTTTTTTCCAGCCATTAACTTGCTCCACTTTTGCTCAACTAAGGCCGAAATAGCCTCCTTGAATTGTTTTGCACGTGCTCGGGTGATGGGTCCTTGTGGCAACACCAATGGCTCTTTGTTGGAACTTGGTGTGACCCGGATCATGGTCGTATCATCTGTCAGGTTGTATCAAATAGCTAAGATTCCCTCTCAACACTATTGCTTCTTGTAGGCCGAATGCTTCCCACTTCCACCATTAATTCCAGTTTCGCTCTCTCTTCCTTTTTATTTTTAAGCCCTAGCCGATAATTGCTTTGCCTGATTACCCATCTTCTTTTCTCCTCACAATTTCCTTAGGGCCAAATTTATCATCTCTCTACCCTAATTTTCTCTTAACTGAATTCAACTCCTTTCTAATCCTATACTGCCGATTTGTGCCACTTTCTCTACCTTTTGTCATCATCATATACCCTTTTTCTTTCTCTCTTTCTTAATTCTTCTTTGGCCAAATTCTACTTACTGTCTCTGTTCCATTTCTTTTAGTTTATTTTACCTGGCTATTTGTATTCGTGTTGACTCTGGTTCTGTAAGATCGTGTTCTTGATGAGCAAGGGGGATTCTAGCCATAAGGTTGCGGTAAAAGTGCCAGCTGAGACTGTGCGCATAGCCTTAACTCCCAAGTTTAAGCGGCGTAAGGTATCGTCGGTTCGGGACTTTCTGCATGGAGGCAGAAGAGTGACTGCATCAAACTTTGGTTTAACTAGGCAAATCACTGTTGATTGCTCTAGTGAAGGCAAGTGATAGTAAATCTCCTGGCTAGGTGTTTGGATTAGAGTTTTCCCAATTCTTTTGTTAAGTGAGTTAACTGTGTGTTATGTTTTGTATAGGTGACGGTGCTCGTGATTATTTAGTACTCTACGTGATAAGGTGTGTAAATGTATGCACTACTCTGTTTGTTGATCAGCTAATAAGCCGAAAATATGTATTACGCACTGATTCGACTATAGACCAGTGAGATGCCAGAAGGCTGAAATACCGTGGGTGATGCCACACGAGCGTGCAAACGCACGTGTGGTGAACCGAGCCCACGAATTGTGGGCATTGGACTGTAGAGGCCTCCCCGAGCACTCTTGTGGTTTTGGGCGATTCTAGGCGACATTGGGCCGTGTGGGCCCAATAGGCCTATGGGCCCCACACGGGGTAAATTGGTATATTGTGGTAAATGTTAGACCGAGCTGTGTATTTCGTACTACACTAGCTGTAGAGCGGCAAATGCCGAAATGCCGGTCACACGGCGATGGTAGCCACACGAGCATACGGGCGCACGTGTGGAAGCTTCAACGCGATAGTTGAGGCCATTATGAGTGTTCTTGTGGGTTTAGGCTGTTTGGGCCACGATGATGCGAGCACGTTCCATGTTAAGTCAAGCTCGAGTCATGATCCATTGGTGCTACCTCGTGGTCCTATCACTAGAGCTCGATCTAAGCTATTTAAAGACGCCATCAGAGTTTTGGTCCAGCAAGTGTGGAAAGATAATGAAGCTAATTTACTTGGACGAGTGGAGAGACCAACGTTGGAGCATTTTTGCAATGTTCTACAAGTTCAACCCACAACCTATGAGCTCGGTTCTAGCTCGTGCTAAGTTTCAATTAAGTTCAATGAGTTTAATTGGTCATTCGGTCTTAAGCTAAATAAATTAGTTGGAATTTTATTTAAAATAAATTTGGATAAATTTAATTTCCTTTAATTAATTTGCTGTTATTAAATAAGGTTTTAAGTTCCTTTTAAGTCTAGCATATTTACTTGGAAATTAAAGTGGTTTAGCTAAAACTAGTATTTAATGTTTGTCCTAAGCTTCAACCGATTTTTATTAGTGTTAAATAGCTTAGATTTAATTTGTTTCAGCTCAATTTAATGTCTTAATGTGTTCTTTAATTGCTGGAATTAATTAGCTAAGTTAATGAATTTAATTTGCTTGTAGGTGCATATAAAGGGACGGCACAAGGAGATTAATGGGCAGCAGCAATTACTTTCATTTAAGATGATGTTTTGGTTAGTTCAATAGTCTTTTATAGCTGCCGTTTCAACTTCCCAAGGTGCCTATTCAGTTCACCGAAGTTAATGCAAGAAGGTCAACCATCAACAAGCAATTGGAGCTGAAAAGTCCGCCATTAAAGCTGGAATTTAAGGAGGAATTTAAGGGCATTCATGCATGCTTGGTTGAATATTGAAGAGTCACTCAATTATTTCTTTTCTTTGATGATTAATTTGCACCATTGATGATTTTAAAGTTGCCTCTTGAGCTTCCATTCACTAATGTGGACTGGAACTTGAAGAGTTTTCCTATTTAGAATTTACAAGTTAATGCTAGTATTAATTTTGCTTAGTCATTAAGGCTAGAAGATGACCATTCGTTTAGCTCAAGCAACTATAAATAGTTGGCCATTTTATTTTGTAAAGGGACTTTTGCCAAATTTTATATCGTTATTATGCTGAATTTGCGAGAGCAATTTCTCCTATTTCGTTCTTAGGATCTGTTGGCTTATCTAGGAGTCTAGTGGCGTCAACCATCCTTCGTTCAATTTTCGATACCAAGGTTCCTATCGTACATCGATAGTGGGTCGAGGTCTGTTAAACAACTAAAACCGAAGCCTCTAGGAACGTATAAGTAACCGGGTCGATACCTTTCTCGGTATTGGTTCTTACTTGTTCTCTAAAGTCCTAAACCGAAACCCAAGCCTTATTTCTTTCTTAAATCGAAACCCGAGGCATTCATTCTTTCCTAACTTTGAAACATATCCTAATCCGAAACTATCCAAGCTAATACCGAATCCAACTCATCTTGTCAACCCAATTCTTACAACTTATCCTAACTTCATCAAAATTTCTTTATTTCTTCAATTCTCTAGTTTACGATCGAACTCCAAGTATACATCTCATTTTCTCCTCGAGATCGGGAGCATATCATCTGGTATCAGAGCTAGTTAAACTGAGATCTACGAAGCCGGGAACAACCATCGAAGTCGTCTAAGCGAAGGTTCGAAGTAAAAAAAATTCGAAAAAAAATTCAAAAAAAAGGAAATTCGAAATTAAAAAAATTCAAAAAAAAAGGAAATTCGAAATTAAAAAAAAAATTCGAAATAAAAAAAAATTCTAAGTGTTTTGATTGAATTGCTTTCATTCTATTCATCTTCATTCTCTAAATTCCTCTCCGACCCACTTGAACCACCGATCCCTTCTTCTTACTTTAGCCTACCTACACCCACATCTTACACCCTTTGAACCCATCTTGAAACTTGACCCTAAGCCCTAATAGGCCTTGGCAAATCCGACTAACTAAAGCGTGAGAAGTGCGAGAGGTAAAAGGCATGAGTGTGTGAGACTATTTGAGGGGAGGTAAAAGCCAAACTGAGAGTGTTAAACACGAGCGGAGTGTCAATAACTTCTTTCTTTTTGAGTGAATTGTGAGAATTTGTTGTGAGGTACTATAGTCCACGCGATGTCTCAAGAACATGAACAAAATGTAAATGAGCCACAAGGAAGACAACCCGTTCGTAACATTCCTGATCTGCCGATGCAAGCCTTGTTGCGTGAAATGGAGCGGTTACTCGATCGAAGGCTCAACCCTTTGGAAGACCGATTATACCAAATGGAAGCCCAGAGACAACGAGAAATACGTGGGCGACCAAATAGACGACGTGAACAACCACAAGAGGGTGAAGATTATTATAATGATGTTTTTGATAGTGCGATCGAATCTAATGCAAGTGTTGGAAGACGAGGACCCCGACACCGTGGCAATAGAGATCGAGCCCGAATAGATGATGATTTGAAGAATATAAAGTTGTCTATTCCATCATTTCAAGGGAGATCCGATCCGGAAGTGTACCTTGAATGGGAAAAGAAGATTGAATTGGTCTTTGATTGTCATAACTATTCGGAATCTAAAAAGGTTAAATTGGCCGCTATCGAATTCACCGATTATGCCATGATATGGTGGGACCAAATAACTACCAGTCGAAGGAGAAATGGAGAACAACCCATCAGCACGTGGGCCGAAATGAAATCTATTATGCGTCGACGATTTGTCCCACATTTTTACCATCGAGAATTATACCAAAAACTCCAAAATCTTACTCAAGGATCGAGGAGTGTTGAAGATTACTTCAAAGAGATAGAAGTTGCCATGATTAGAGCAGATGTGCAAGAGGAACGCGAGGCGACCATGGCCCGATTTTTGGCTGGTCTCAACCGAGACATAGTTAATATGGTGGAACTCCAGCATTATGTCGAACTTACGGACATTGTGCACATGGCGATTAAGGTGGAGAGGCAGCTGAAGCGCAAGGGTACTGTTCGAAACTATCCCAATTCCAACCCTACCAAATGGGGCCAAGGGACTAGTAAAGCCAATCCATCGATTCGAACCAAGGAGACCACACCAGTTGCCAAACCAAGTAAGTCCTTCACCGAATCTAACAAAGGCAAGGCAATAGAAAGCCCATCCAACCGATCACGAGACATCAAATGTTTTAAGTGTCTCGGGAGGGGACATATTGCAAGTCAGTGTCCAAACCGAAGTACAATGGTGATGCGTGCCAATGGAGAAATAGAGTCTGAAGAAGACGATCAAGAACGTGAGATTGAAACTACCACCGACGAGGAAGAAGAAATTGAACATGCCATAGATGGTGAACTCCTCGTTGTAAAGAGAAGTCTCAACCTTAAAGGAGTTAATGATGAGCAACAACGAGAAAACATCTTCCATACTCGATGTCAAATACAAGGCAAAATTTGTAGTGTTATCATTGGCGGTGGAAGTTGTACAAAGCGTTGCTAGTACTTTCATGGTGGAGAAGTTGGGTTTACCAACCACAAAGCACCCGAGCCCGTATAGGCTGCAATGGCTTAATGATGGAGGTGAACTAAAGGTAACTAAACAAGTCCTAATTTCTTTCAACATTGGAAAATATGTGGATGAGATCCTTTGTGATGTTGTACCCATGCACGCTGGTCATTTGTTACTTGGGCGTCCCTGGCGGTTTGATCACAAAGTGATTCACGACGGATACACCAATAGATATACGTTTAAACACTTGGGAAAGACTATCACTCTAGCACCTTTGACTCCGAAACAAGTTCATGAAGATCAAGTAAAGTTAAAAGATTCTTTTAAAAAGATGAGAGAAAAAGAGAAAAATGAGAAGACAAAAGAAAAGAAACTTGAAACAAAAAAGAGCAAGTGAAAAGAAAAATGAAAAAGGAGAGATGAGTGGAAAACAAGAAAAAGAAAAAGAAAATGAGAAAGTGAGTGTCTTTGCAAAGGGAAGTGTAATACTGAAAGGCCTTGTTTTGCTGCGACAACCGATTTTTGTACTTATGTACAAAGAAATTCTTTTTAACACTAACGATCTCCCCCAGAATCTCCCTTCTTCAATTTTGTCTCTTTTGCAAGATTTTGATGATCTATTTCCAGAAGACATCCCGAATGGATTACCACCACTTCGAGGGATAGAACATCAAATTGATTTCATACCTGGAGATGTTATTCCGAACTGACCTGCTTATCGAACTAACCCCGAAGAAACAAAAGAACTTCAACGGCAAGTCGAAGAACTCATGGAAAAGGGCTACATACGAGAAAGCCTTAGTCCTTGTGCCGTACCGGTCTTATTGGTTCCAAAGAAGGATGGCACTTGGCGTATGTGCGTCGATTGCCGAGCTGTGAACAAAATTACCATTAAGTATAGACATCCAATTTCGCGACTTAACGATATGTTAGACGAGTTGAGTGGTGCTAAACTATTTTCAAAAATCGACTTAAAGAGTGGTTATCACCAGATTTGAATGAGGGAAGGTGATGAATGGAAGACTGCCTTCAAAACTAAGCATGGTTTGTATGAGTGGCTGGTCATGCCATTTGGCTTAACCAACGCTCCTAGCACTTTCATGAGATTAATGAACTATGTTTTAAGAGCTTTTATCGGTAAGTTTTGCGTTGTATATTTTGATGATATCTTGGTGTATAGCAAGACATTGGAAGATCATGTAGACCATCTTCGATCTATTTTGGAAGTCTTACGTAAGGAAACTCTTTATGCTAACCTTAAGAAATGTTCATACTGCTCGATAAAGTTATTTTTCTTGGTTTTGTAGTTAGTGCTCAAGGTCTCAAGTCGATCAAGAGAAGATCAAGGCTATCCAAGAATGGTGAGACCTACGAATATAAGCCAAGTAAGGAGTTTTCATGGTCTTGCGAGTTTTTATCGCGAGTTTGTGCCAAACTTGAAGACGTTAGTTGCACCTCTTACCAGCGTCATCAAGAAGAGCTCGGCCTTTTTCTGCGGGGAGACGAACAGGAAAACTCTCTTTTAATATTATTAAAGATAGACTTACTAGAGCTCATTTATTAGCATTGCACGATTTCTCTAAAACTTTTGAGATTGAATGTGATGCATCAGGTGTAGGCATTGGAGCCGTATTGACTCAAGAAGGAAGGCCTATAGCATACTTCAAATGAAAAGTTGAATGGGGCATCTATGAACTATCCCGTCTATGACAAAGAAATGTATGCTTTGATTCGTGCCCTCGAGACGTGGCAACACTACCTTTGGCCGAAAGAATTTGTAATTCATTCAGATCATGAAGCGCTAAAACACATTAAAGGACAGCACAAGTTGAATAAACGACATGCAAAATGGGTGGAATACCTTGAGTCGTTTCCTTATGTCATCAAACACAAAAAGGTAAGGATAACGTTGTGGCGATGCACTATCAAGAAGATATGCATTTTTAGCACATTTAGAATCAAAACTGCTTGGATTTGTTTACTTGAAAGAATTGTATGCCATCGATGATGATTTTGGTGAAATTTTCCGTGCGTGTGAGAAAATGGTCATTGATAAGTTTTACTGTGTCCGACGATTTTCTTTTCAAAGAAGGTAAACTATGTGTACCAAAAAGTTCTATTCGGGAAGTGTTGGTTAATGAAGCGCATAGCGGAGGACTCATGGGGCATTTTGGAGTAGAAAAGACGATGGCTACTCTAAGAGAACATTTTTCTTGGCCAAAAATGAGGAGAGATGTCGAGCCAGTATGCATGTATTTGTATTTCGTGCAAGAAAGCTAAATCGAGGATCAAGCCTCATGGCTTATACTTACCTCTTCCAATTCCTGACGCACCATGGCAAGATATTTCAATGGATTTCGTACTTGGTTTACCCCGTACCAAAATAGGAAAAGATTCAATTTTTGTGGTAGTAGACAGGTTTTGAAAATGTCTCATTTTATACCATGTCTAAAACCGATGATCTTTGTTCATATTTCTAATCTTTTCTTTAGGGAGGTGGTGTGCCTTCATGGGTTACCAAGAACCATTGTTTCGGATCGCGATACTAAATTCTTAAGTCACTTTTGGAGATCACTTTGGGGAAAGCTTGGAACGAAGCTACTTTTCTCGACTACGTGTCATCCCCAAACCGATGGGAAAACTAAAGTAGTCAATAGGGTGCTATCAACTTTACTAAGGGGCATCATTCGAAAAAACTTGAAATCATGGGAGGAATGTTTACCTCATGTGGAGTTCGCCTATAATCGATCGGTGCATTCGGCGACTAAGTTTTCACCATTTGAAGTCGTCTACGGGTTTAATCCCCTAACTCCATTAGATTTAATGCTGCTACCTAATGATCAGCTTGTGCATACAGATGCCAGAAAAAAAGCCAAATACGTGAAGAATTTGCATAAACAAGTTCGAGACAACATTGAATCTAAGACTGAAAAGTACGCTCGAAAGGCGAACAAAGGTCGCAAACGAGTTATTTTTGAACCTGGAGATTGGGTTTGGGTACATATGAGAAAAGAACGCTTTCCAGCCCAATGTAGATCTAAGTTACTACCTCGTGGAGATGGACCGTTTCAAGTTCTTGAGAAAATTAACGATAACTCCTATAGACTTGATTTACCAGGTGAGTACAATATTAGCGCGACTTTCAACGTAGCTGGCATGAGTTTTTTTTATACAGGTTTTGACTTGAGGACAAGTCATCTTCAAGAGGGGGAGGATGATGCGAGCACGTTCCATGTTAAGTCAAGCTCGAGTCATGATCCATTGGTGCTACCTCGTGGTCCTATCACTAGAGCTCGATCTAAGCTATTTAAAGACGCCATCGGAGTTTTGGTCCAGCAAGTGTGGAAAGATAATGAAACTAATTTACTTGGACGAGTGGAGAGACCAACATTGGAGCATTTTTGCAATGTTCTACAAGTTCAACCCACAACCTATGAGCTCGGTTCTAGCTCGTGCTAAGTTTCGATTAAGTTCAATGAGTTTAATTGGTCATTCGGTCTTAAGCTAAATAAATTAGTTGGAATTTTATTTAAAATAAATTTGGATAAATTTAATTTCCTTTAATTAATTTGCTGTTATTAAATAAGGTTTTAAGTTGCTTTTAATTCTAGCATATTTACTTGGAAATTAAAGTGGTTTAGCTAAAACTAGTATTTAATGTTTGTCCTAAGCTTCAGCCGATTTTTATTAGCTGTTAAATAGCTTAGATTTAGTTTGTTTCAGCTCAATTTAATGTCTTAATGTGTTCTTTAATTGCTGGAATTAATTAGCTAAGTTAATGAATTTAATTTGCTTGTAGGTGCATATAAAGGGGACGGCACAAGGAGATTAATGGGCAGCGAGAATTACTTTCATTTAAGATGATGTTTTGGTTAGTTCAATAGTCTTTTATAGCTGCCGTTTCAACTTCCCAAGGTGCCTATTCAGTTCACGAGAAGTTAATGCAAGAAGGTCAACCATCAACAAGCAATTTGAGCTGAAAAGTCCGCCATTAAAGCTGGAATTTAAGGAGGAATTTAAGGGCATTCATGCATGCTTGGTTGAATATTGAAGAGTCACTCAATTATTTCTTTTCTTTGATGATTTATTTTGCACCATTGATGATTTTAAAGTTGCCTCTTGAGCTTCCATTCAGCCAATGTGGACTGGAACTTGAAGAGTTTTCCTATTTAGAATTTACAAGTTAATGCTAGTATTAATTTTGCTTAGTCATTAAGGCTAGAAGATGACCATTCGTTTAGCTCAAGCAACTATAAATAGTTGGCCATTTTATTTTGTAAAGGGACTTTTGCCAAATTTTATATCGTTATTATGCTGAATTTGCGAGAGCAATTTCTCCTATTTCGTTCTTAGGATCTGTTGGCTTATCTAGGAGTCTAGTGGCGTCAACCATCCTTTGTTCAATTTTCGATACCAAGGTTCCTATCGTACATCGATAGTGGGTCGAGGTCTGTTAAACAACTAAAATCGAAGCCTCTAGGAACGTATAAGTAACCGGGTCGATACCTTTCTCGGTATTGGTTCTTACTTGTTCTCTAAAGTCCTAAACCGAAACCCAAGCCTTATTTCTTTCTTAAACTGAAACCCGAGCCATTCATTCTTTCCTAACTTCGAAACATATCCTAATCCGAAACTATCCAAGCTAATACCGAATCCAACTCATCTTGTCAACCCAATTCTTACAACTTATCCTAACTTCATCAAAATTTCTTTATTTCTTCGATTCTCTGGTTTACGATCGAACTCCAAGTATACATCTCGTTTTCTCCTCGAGACCGGGAGCGTATCACACGATGGGCCGAAAGGGGCCATGTGGGGCCAATGGGCCTGTGGGCCCAATCAGACAAGTTGTATGATTGTGTAGTAAATATTGGACTGGACTATGTGAATCTCATATCTGATACGATCGCGTTCCGGAGTGCACCAAGTTCGAGCAAGGATTCAATGGTGCTGCCCCAAGGACCAATTACGCGAGCTCGAGCTAAGTAATTCAAAGAGGCCATTTTGGCCTTAGTTAACCAATTGTGGAGCGAGGCTTTAGTTGGAGAAATAGAACGAGTTGGGACCAGTTCAATAAAGTTTCCTTGCAACATATTGCAAACCAATTTCAGCTCAATTCCAGCTTTTTGAACCGTTCCAACTAAATTGAACTCTTTATTTAATTTTCAGCTTTGCATTTAGTTTGCATTTTAAATATTTGCATTTAAGCATCTTAGTTTAATAAATGAGTTGCTGGTCATCAATTCAACTCATCTTAGTTTAATTAACTAAGTTTCTTTTAATGAATTTAATTTAATAGTTGCTTCTTTAATTAAACTAGTTACTAGGATAATTTATTGATGCATGAGCTCATTTAATAATGTTTCTCTTAATTAAACTAGTTGCTGGAATAAATGATGCATAAGTGTTAGTTCATTTATTTAAGTTAGTTTTTAATTTATTTTAAGTTTAATAATTGAATAAATGTGTCGGTTACATGTGTTAATTGCAGGTGACTTTTCAGCTCACATCCATTACATTTAAAGTGTAACACCCTGAATTTGGGCCTAGAATAAGTGGGTTCGTGTGTCGAGAGAATGGATTTTTATCGTTAAAAAAAAACTTGTAATTACTGTTTACTAATTTTTCCTCCCTTTTAAATATATTAACTGAATTATAATAAAATTTAATGTGGCATAATATTAAACTCTATGTAGTCAATTTATGCATCAATTTATCAAATATTTTCCATAACTTTGTCCTTGTCATATAATTAATTATTTTACTTATGTTATCAGTGTGATGAACGAAGTTATAATTTAGAAATATTAATTTTTCTATTATTCTCGATTTAATTTTTATATTTTAATATAATTTAGTTCTTAAATTTTTTTTATAATATCAATTTCTATCGTTAAATTTTCGTTAATATACAATATGAGTATATATAATTTGAATGTACTAAAAAAATTAATATGTGGTTTATACTAAAATAAGATAATGGTCAATTTTTAATTGACCCCTAGATTATGCTAAAATTTGGGGATTTGATTTATATGCTTTACTTTTACACACGTTGTGTCCTCTACTTTTATAATGTCACTAATGCAGTTAAATAGTTAATTTTTCTTAAAAATATTATTCAGACAGAAATAAATTATTTTATCATGAAAAGTTTGAATGGACATTGTCTTTTAAAAAAAATTATTATTGCATGTTTAGTTTAATTTTTTAAGAGGTTTAGGAAGGGTTGGTAGTGTTGGAAAAGTCCTAGGCTCGATCTAGGGCTTTAGCAAAAATGTTGTTTTTTTTAGGGAGGTTGGTGGTAGTCATAAGGCTTTTAAAATATTGTTGGGTTAAAAGATATCACAAAGAAGTAGGTGGTCTGGTGGCTTGGGGCGTTGTGAATAAGTTGGAGGTCAAAGGTTCAAGTCTTGGGTATGGCAAAAAATTTTATTGCGCATATGATAGTATGAAGGCCAGAGTTTAGGCCTTATAATTAGTTGGGGCTGTTTCATGACACAAGGAAACGCCTCGCCCTTTGTGATGGCAAAGGCGTTAGGAGTAGTAGGGGAACAAGGTTCTAGTCACAGCGCAAAATGTTGGGTTTTTTTAAGTAAACCTGGAGCATGGAATAAAGGTTGATAATTAATTGGGAAGGAATTATGACTCAAATGAAACGGGTGGCGCAGTTGGCAAGGGACGTGCCTCATAGTGAAAAGGGCGGAGGTTCGAATCGGGTGTCGGTTAATATTTTTGGATTTCTTAAGATGATTCGATTACGCTGGAAAGTATACTTTAAAAGAAGTTGACAATGGAATATATCACAAGAATGGTTCTCGTGCATGGGGTGGTAGCGTGTGGTTGTGCTTGGAGGTCTCGAGTTCGAGTTGCCTTATACGCAATAGCTTGAAATTTTCTTCTTTGGCGTGGGAAGGTATTTGAATTGGACCAAAATGCCAAAAGATGGTCATTGTTAGGGAAGCTATTTGAATGAAATTCAAATTGAATTTTTGGGCTAAATAAAAGGACTTTTTGATGAGGATAAATTTTTAAGATAATAAAGGAATTTAATTAGTGATAAGTTTGAGTTGATTAGGGAGTGTAGGTTTATTCTATTTATTTATTTATTTATTTTAGTATATATGGGTACCGAATTTTCCCTTTTCTTTTAGCTTGACTTTTAGTTATCAGGAAGGGCGTTTTCGGGTTTGAATAATAGGTGCGAAATTTCTATAAATAGGGAGGATATCTCATTGATTCGACATTTAAACCCTAATTTCTTCTCCTTCCATTGTGCCAAAATTCTTAGTCTCTCCCTCTCCAATTTCTTTTCTTCAATTTCTTCAAAAGTCGAAACCTCTTCTCCATTCTTTTTCCTTTTGAGGCGATTTCTCTAAAAGCCGGAAATCTCCATAGTTTTTCTTTATTCATCCTAGTTGAGAATTAGTTCTTCCTAGGCATTTAAATCTTTTCTTTGACATTACTTGAATCTTCTCTCCAAGTGCTAGCCTAATTCCCTATACTAAGGTAAGTGTTGACTGTTAGATCTCATATTCTATTTCGGTTCTTGAAAGGCAAAAGTCGAAAAACTAATAGTTTAATGGTGCTATGTTGGGCGGCATTCCGGGATTTGAAGGAGACCTGATCGTCTAGATCTAAAAGTCGAAAATCGTTAGTCTCTAAGTATCATGCCTCTTTTCGGGATTTTAAGGTAAGGTAGTTTTCTCTAGATTTTCGTTACGTTAGATTATCTTATTCGTAATCTTAACCCTATGTTATGGATCAACAACCACATGTTACGATGGTAGCAACTAATAAGGTCCCTCGATGGAATCAAATATGGTTTAGGCAAAGGAGGGGATTGGATCTGTAAAACCAATCCCTAAGTTTAAAAAGCGAGCGGTGTCAGCAGTTCGGGATTGGCCAGTAGGTTGTGGACCGGCATCCGAACAAAATCTTAGACAGATAGCAGTTTTAGCAGCTTCTGATAGTGTTGACATAGAGAGTATCGTCCTAACGGTAACCAGGTGTGTAACTTCTCACACCATTAGATTGTTTATATATATATATATATATGTATATGTGTAATAAATCTGTAACACCCCAACCCCGGCCTACGCGTTAAGACCAGACTTGGCATGCCACATAAAACGAACTTACACTTAAGCATCAATGTTTTTAATGAAAACAATCCTTGAAAACGATTTGAAGTTGGAGTTTATCAAAAATCGAGATTTATTTGAACACCATGTTTTTTTTTTTAAAACATAAGAATTTACAAATTGATTTTCAGAGAAATAATTGGTTAAAAACTTTAATAATTGGTTGAAATAAATTTATAAAAGAGTTTTCACAAAATTTTACGAGTAAGTGATATAAAAAAAATTTATACGCAAGTTTAAGAAAAATATTTATAAAAGATTAACAACCCCATTAAAGTAGCTAAAACATATTAGAATCCATTCACGCATAAAAATCCATAAAAATAATACCAGAGGCCTTATTACATCGCAATTGAAATAGTACTTAAATAAAAATACTTAAAAGAAGTTCAAAGTTTTTATAACTCATCATTCGTAGTATGGCCTCCACACGAAGTCATCCCCGGGCCAACCCTCCATCAATTATCATTACTTGAGAAGGGGTAAGAAAAACGGGGTGAGTTACTTAGAACTCAATGTGTAACCCACTTACCATGTTCACTGGGCCAATACCTTTTAAGCAATTAGATGGGCTTGAGCCCATTTACAAATGTACAATGCATATATATAAATCAAGTATAAAAATTAATGCATGTGTTATGCAATTCCCAACCAAGCCTAATTTCCATCCGCTACACACCCCCGTACCAACCAACACACCTGTGGGGATCAAGTCAACCCACCCCGCCAACACACCAATAGCAGGCATTAAGCCAGATATAATATTTGTGGCAACAGGCCATTTATAATATTTGTGGCAGAGCCACCGAACTAGATATTTGACAACAGGCCATTTATAATATTTGTGGCAGAGCCACCGAACTAGATATTTGGCAACAGGCCTTTCTTCTCTTCGTCATTTATCCCAACCCATGCAATCATGTATATATATAATGCATAACAATATATTCATGAGATAAATTTCAACAAAAAGCCCATATTACAAATTATCAATTTGGCCCATTAGTCCAAAACAAAACAATTTGGCCCTTTTAACGAACTAGCCAACCTTGGCCCATTTACGATCTAGCGATTTCTTGGCCCATTATACACATGTGGTTTTTTTTCCACAATTTTCACACGTTGGCCGATTTATCAAATAATCAGGTGGCCCAAAATATCATTTTTTTAAGATATAGCCTATTGAGGGCAAAACCGTAATTTTTCCACAATCTTAATACCGGTTTCATGCATTCACACAAAAGTACTAATATACCGTATTTTCAAATTTTACCGACTTTACAATTTTTATTCTATCGCTTATGGTAATATAACCCATGAGATACGTGTGAAGTTACACACTGACACGGTGAGAACTATACTTTCTCTTTCGTTGATACCTAAATATACGTCACTCTTGATTAGAACACTAATATTTAATATAAAGCTATTCTAATGATTAACGATCTAGATCCTTACCCTCGGAATCTCGAATGACAACTATTTGCGATTTCTCCCGATTGATGGTTCATAACCGATGAAGAACCACGAACAAACAATGGCTTAGAGTACGAATGACTTCAAATAATTGATTTTCACCGGATGAGGGTCCACAACCCGGTGGAAAATCTCGGATTCTTTCAAACAAATCCTTCGTTTGAATTTAGGGGAATAGCAAAACCGTCCCTCTTCCGAACACTATTAACAACCCTTTTCGTCCCTATCTTATTTGTCTCTATTGACAAAAGATTATTAGTCCTACCATATATCGGAAATTTAATACTAAAGGCTTAAAAGAGCGAACTCGACTTACCTTAAAATCCCGAGTGATTTCCAAAGGATTCCTTGACAAATATGTTCCAACTCGAATGGCTTTACGAAGTCTTGAAAATGTGATGATTCGACCCACCACTATCTCACTATAACAAAATAACGAAAGAAATTATCTAAGAGAAATGAACAATGGTTTCGATCAAAAGGCTCTCCTTTACCACACTTAAGGTTCGGCCAAAACAACCCATAAACCAACATAAGAACCAAAAAGAAAGCTCTTACCTATTGTTTAAACGAGGGTTGAAAGAATAATCAACAAGACAATATAGATGAATAGAAGATTCGGCTTTGAAGGGAAAATCGAAGAAAATGGGATTAGTATCATTCGACCATGAGAGAAAAATAATGAAGAAAATATTTGAATGATAAATAAAAATGAGGAAGAAAAGAGAATGGAGAGAAGGTGTTATAATTCGATTTTCAAAAAGAAGAAAAGAGAAAGAGAAAAGAGATGAGTTTAGGAACAATATGCATTCGGCAATGGGGAAGGAGAAGGAAAAAGGAATGGCTTTTTTGTGTTGGTAGTTTCGGCACTAGGAGAAAGACACACAATGGGATACTAGAGTGATAAGCAAAAATGACCAAATGGTCAAAAGAAATGCCTAAATGAAAACTCAACAAAGTTGTTTTCTCAAGCTAAAGACACATTCGGCTATGAGAGAAAGGAAATGATAGGAAAGATGTTTTGGATGAGCAAAAATTATGACCAAAAGAATTCTAACAAGCTACCATCCTACCCCCAACTAACCACCAAATTTCGGCTCCCCCTTTTGTCCATAATGCCGTCCAAATACATGGTCAAAATGGCCATGCAAAAGTTTCCAAGACAACTTCCTTGTATCATGCCTTGTGTTCCTCCACTTTACAAAGCTTTAGAATCCTATCCCCAAAATCAAGTTAATTCTATCCCTTAATTCAAGCTTGCCTTTTCCCTTAGTCTACTTCCCATAAAGAACTTGTCCAACCTTACCATAAGTAAAGCTTGACCGACACATGCCATACAAGTACAAAAATAAAAGTCACCTAAATGCTATCCATGGGATTGAACCTCTCCCCTCAAGCAATCACTCATGCGCCAACACCACCTTACTACTAGCTCATCTTATGCTAGCTTTCGTCACTTAAATTAACTTAAGCATCATAATCACTTGATCCACTTCAATAAAATACTCACTACTAAAATTTATTCTAGTTCGAATAATCCCTGAGCCTTTTCAAGACTATATTAAGCATGCAAAAATTTAATCATACACAAGCTAAACACCAAAACATGCATCATAACGATACTCAAATTTTTAGGATGTTACAACTCTACCCTCTTAAAGAAAATTTCGTCCTCGAAATTTACAGTTAAAAGAGGTGAGGATATTGTTGCCTAATTGCGTTCTCAGGCTCCCACGTAGCTTCCTCCGCTCCATGATTTTGCCAAAGAACCTTAACTAACGGCACAGTCTTCTTTCTTAACACCTTAACAACACGGTCTAAGATTTCCACTGGTTCCTCCTCGAAAGACAAGTCTGGCCTTAATTCCACTTCTTCTATTGGTACTAGGTGAGACGGATCCGATCTGTAACGACTCAAAGATAGAAACATGGAAAACACTATGAATCGACTCAACTCAGGAGGTAATTCAAGGTGATAGGCCACTTTGGTCCTACACGCTTCAACACACGCAGTGCGGTCCAATGAACCTAGGGCTCAACTTGCCCTTTCTTCCAAATCTGAAAATCTTCTTCCAAGGCGAGACTTTCGAGAAAAAACTCGATCTCCCCACCGTAAACTCAATATCTTTACGCTTCGGATCTGCATACGACTTTTGTCTATCGAAGCTTCCTTTAACCACGCCGAATCACCTTTACCTTTTCTTCCGTCTCGGATATCAATTCAGGACCCAACAAATGCCGTTCCCCAATTCAGTCCAACAAGTAGGGTACGACACTTACAAACCGTATAACGCTTCATAGGCGCCATTTGGATACTAGATTGGTAACTGTTATTATACACGAACTCTGTCAACGGTAGAAAATCCTCCCAACTACCTCTGAAGTCGATCACACAACCTCGTAACGTGTCTTCCAAAATCTGAATTACTCTTTCGGACTGACCATCTGACTGAGGATGAAAAGTCATCTGAAGTTTAACTTTGTTCCCAAAGCCTCATGTAAAGCTTTCCAAAATCGTGATGTAAACCTAGGATCCTGTCCCGATATGATGACACTTGGTACCCCATGCAACCTCACGATCTCAGATACATATAGCTTAGCTAACTTTTGCAGCGAGTAATCCGTACGAACTGGTAGAAAATGGGTAGTCTTCGTCAATCGATCCACTATTACCCATACGAAATCTTTCTTAGTAGGTGTTAAGGGTAACCCACTGACAAAGTCCATCGTTATCCGCTCCCATTTCCATAATGGAATCTTCACTGGTTGAAGCAATCCTGACGGCAATTGATGTTCTGCCTTCACTTGTTGACAAGTCAAACACTTACCCACGAAATCAGTAACCTCCCGCTTTAACCGTGGCCACCAATACTATTTACAGAGGTCTCGATACATCTTACTTCCTCCGGGGTGCATAGCATAAGGGCTACTAGGCGCGCCTCGCTGTAATCACTTATCTCAAATCCGAATCTATGGGAATACACACTCTTCCGTGAAAACACAAAGACTCCATCCTTATTCATTCCAAAATCCCCTATTACACCACTTTCAACTTGTTGAATTAAGGGACCCAACTTTTCATCTGATATCTGCTTCTCCTTGATCTGTTCTAACCACAAAGGCTTCACCTGAAGTTCTGCTAGTAGAGCGCCATCCTCATACAAACCGAGATGAGCAAACATTGCTCTTAACTCGATATTACCTTACGACTCAACGCTGGCTCGCCACCACGTTAGCCTTTCTAGGATGATACTCGATTGAGAAGTCATAATCCTTTAATAGCTCCACCCACCTCCGTTGTCTTAAGTTCAACTCCTTTTGGGTAAGGAGGTACTTAAGACTCTTATGGTCCGTATAAATGATTAACTTCTCACCATAGAGATAATGCCTCCAAATTTTTAAAGCAAAAACCACAACAGACCAACTCCAAGTTATGAGTAGGATAGTTGACCGTGTATGCCTTAACTTACGGGATGCATAAGCCACCACCTTTCCACCTTGCATCAACACACATCCTAAACCCGTGTGTGACACATCACAATAAACAATAAACTCTTTTCCAGCCTCAGGCTGAATCAGTACTGGTGCTTCCATTTAAATCTTCTTCGATTTCTCGAAACTCTCTTGTTGTTTATCTGTCCACACAAACGGTACTCCGTTTCGCAATAGCTTAGTTAGGGGTGCAGCAATCAACGAAAACCCCTCAACAAAGCGTCTATAATAGCCAGCCAAACATAAGAAACTCCGAATCTCAGCCACTGACTTTGGTGGTTTCCAATCCAACACAGCCTCTACCTTCCGAGGATCAACTCTGATTCCTTCGGCTGACACAACATGTCCCAAGAAGGTCACTTCCTTCAGCCAAAATTCACACTTACTGAATTTGGCATAAAGTTGCTTTTCTCGCAGTATTTGCGTTACTATCTATGCGAGATGAGAGTCATGCTCTTCTTTATTCCTCGAGTATACTAAAATATCATCTATGAACACCACCACAATCCGGTCTAAGTAGGGTTGGAAGACCGGTTCATCATGTCCATAAATGCACTGGTGCATTGGTGCATTGGTCAACCCAAACAGCATCACCAAAAACTCATAATGTCCATAACGAGTTCGAATGCCGTCTTATGAATATCTGCCTCCTTAACCTTGAGTTGATGATAACCCGATCTCAAATCAATCTCGTAGAAAATCAAGCTCCTCTCAACCGATCAAAGCGGTCATCGATTCTCGGCAATGGATACCTATTCTTGATCGTCAACTTATTCAACTGCCTATAATTGATGCACATACGCATCGACCCATCCTTCTTCTTGACGAACAAGACCGGTGCTCTCCATGGTGACACACTCGGTCGAATGAATCCCGATCCAACAACTCCTAAATTTGAGCCTTAAGCTCCGCTTAACTCCTTCCTACGCCATCCTATAAGGAGTAATGGACACCGGAGCCGTTTCGGGCAAATGCTCAATGCCAAACTCTACTTCCTGGTTTGGAGGTAAACCCAGAAGTTCCTCGAGAAAGACATCTAGAAATTCTTTCACCGTTCTAACACCTTCCACCGATAATTCCTTGGCATCCAAACCACTAATGAAGGCTAGGAATGCTCCATACCCTTTTCGCACCAACTTTTCTGCCTTTAAAGCGGATATCACATTTGCTAAATAATTTCTCCGCTCGCCTATCATCACAACTTCCTTATCTCCTAAAGTCTGATCGACATCCGCTGCAAAAGACAATCTAAGTGCGCCTGGTGCTTCACCAACCAATCCATACCCAAAATAAGATCAAACTCATTGAAAGGCGTTCCATCAAATCCGCCAAAAATATTTCTCTTTGAATTTCTAAAGGCACGTCTCTATACAATTTATTCACGACCACGCATTGTCCTAAAGGACTAATTACCATCACCACTCTATCGGTAATCTCGGATCTAATATTGATTTCCGGATATGGCACTAGCAATATACAAGTGGGTAGACCCGATATCTATCAAAGGCGTAATAGCAGGTACCTCAAAGATGAAGAACGTGCAGATTATCACATCGTGTGCATCGCCATCCTCCCAACGCGACCGCATAGACTAAACCCGTACTGTCTTGCCTCGCGTTACCTCGAAGCCATTACCTCGACACGGTGCACCTTGACCTCGTCGGCGCCATTACCACCACGACCCCTCGGTGGTCTGCGGCGCCTCTAGTTGGGTCACGCATCGGGGTTACTGAGCTTCTTGAGTCTGAGCGATCCAGTCGAGGGCAATTCTTAAATTGGTGGTCCTTAGAACCACATTTAAAACAACCACCGGTTCTCTTCCAACATTCCCTGGGCTGTCTTCTTCCACAGGCAGCACATTATTGGATCTGGTTGGTAGCCGCAAGTGCTCTAGCTTGAGTGGCTCATCATTCCGAGGCCTCTTTTGGAACCTTTTAGCGAGAACACGAGTACTTAAAGTCCCTCTTGCCTCGACTCTTTCCCGATTCGGCGTTACGAGTTCTTAGCCTCTTCGGCTATCTTGGCTTTCTCCACAAGCATGGAAAAAGTCCTTTCTTGTTGCGGGGCTATCAGAACCCGCAACTCATCATTCAGCCCATCATCAAAGTGTACACAGCGCTCATGATCAGTTGGCACTATTGTCCAAGCGCAACGGCTCAAGCGTAGAAATTCTACCTCGTAAGCGCCATCGTCTTATTTCCTTGAAACGATTCGGGAATTCCTTCCTCAGAGCATCCACATAACTTGCCTCGACATACTTTCCTTGGAATGCGATTTTGAAGAAATCCCAAGTAACATGTTCGGCTGAGTGCCTTCTCGAATAGTAAGCCACCATTGATACGCCTCGTCCCTCAACAAGGACACGACTCCTCTTAGTTTTACGCTCGGTGGTGCACTCCAAATCATCCATGATCCGCTCCACTGACCTCGAGCCAATACTCTGCTACATTTGGGGCTACTCCAGAGATACCCCTAAAAACCTCGGCACCACTTTATCTAAGTCATTTCGATATTGATCCACGAGTGCTTGGCCCGATTCTAGCTCCAAGAACCCTTTCCAAGACTCACAACATTGCTTGGGTTAAGGCAATGTCTCTCTCGTATGGTCATGTGAACCGTCTCAATCCCGGGTGATGCAAAGTCGTCCATTTTTGGTACATGTCACGGCGCTTCAGATGCAACCCTAGCACCTCGGCCTCTACCACGGCCACGTCTACCACGTCCACGTCCTCTAGCGCTCATTTTGACTATTTCAGTTTAATCTGATTACAAGTTTTATGAATCAAAATACTATTCAGTGTTTATTAACGATATTTTATGAGAAGAGATAGAGTTGTTTTCGCAATCACATCCTATAGTCTCAATCTCTACGGTTTCAACACATAAAACTAGAAGTTCTAGAGTGTTCCTATATCACAATAATAATCATTCAGTATACGAATACTTACTTGACTTGGTGTCGGATGCTCGTGGTGCCATACTACCTTTAAAAACATGTATTCTATAAATTCAAAACAGTTTTAAACGAAAATCGTTGTTGAACCCAAACCACAGTGAGTTTTGAAAGCTGGCTCTAATACCATAAATGTAACACCCCAAACCCGATCTATGCATTAAGACCAAATTTGACATGTCACGGAAAGGAATATACATCTAGTCTTTTTAAAGATTTTAAGAAATCGATTTTCAAAATATCTTGACTTAAAGTTTATTGAAAACTAAGGTTGATTGATAAATTAAACAATTTTAGGCGTAAGAATTTATAAATTGAAACTTAAAAGAAATTAGAATAATATTTCGAGAAAAATTAATAGAGTTCAAAAATAATTTTGAAAACAAAATTTTGGAAGAACGTTGTTAACAGAACAATTTTGCAAGTTAAAATATTTAAGAATGAAAACCCTTCATGCATGTTTATTTTAAGAAAATATTTATTTCTATTTTTTTTTGAAAAGAAACCCCACTTAAGTATTTAAAGCGTATTATAAAATCCATCCACAAGTAAAACATCCATAAAAATTTAACAGAGGAGGCCTTATTACATAATAGCAATAATAATAAAAGTACTTAAAAAGAAACCCGAAATTTAAATAACTCATAATTCGTAGTATGGCCTCCATCGAGTCGTCTCCCAGGCCCAAGCCTCCATCATAGATCATTACCTGAGGAGGGTAAAGAAAGCAGGGGTGAGTTACTTAGAACTCGGTGTGTGTAATTAAACTACCATTTTCATGGGCCAAAATTCAATTAAACATTTATTGGGCCAAAGCCATTTCAAATATAACAATTTAACATGTGTAGAATGCATGTAATATGCAATTCCCAAACCAAACCTAAATTTCCATCTGCTACACACCACCCGCACTAACTAGCACACCTGTGGGGAGCTTTAGTCACCCACCCCGCCAACACACCAAACTAGGCATTTAGCCATATATTAAAGCTGGGCACGAAGCCATATATGGCGGGCAATTAAGCCATATATTA